>LPNX011068602.1:21863-118425 GCA_001517045.1 Pseudotsuga menziesii | reverse complement strand
ATGATATAATTAATAATATTGATTAATATGATTATCTCCTATAAATGTTATAATAATAGGAGACCATGTATGGTTTATAATACCTTAAGTAATTAACTAATTATTATAATATAAGTATATATATTATTATCCCCTATATTAACTAGTTATTATACTAATTAATACTATATAAATCATACATTATATATAGTTATGCACACTTACTATAATATACTATATTAGTTTATTGGGTTCTTATTAACGGGTTATTTGTAAGAGAATAATAGCTCCTCTACTAAAGAATATTATTATAATGTGGAGCAACGAAACTTGAAAAAAATGATTTAATACATCTTTGATCATGTTTGCATTCAAATTTCGTTCTCTTGGAATATATTCATACACGAGCAACCTCTGATCATCTTCGATGCAATGTGCAATGAGTTTGACCAGATTTGCATGGCGAAGCTCACCGAGGAAGTTGACTTCTGCCTGCAAAATCATAAGAAAAATAATCTTTCAAGTTCCTTGAATCTAAATCCATCAGCCCAGTACACCACACATCTCAAATAAGATATCCAAGTTGATTGAGTAGTAAAGTCAATATCACTTTAGCTACTCGGCATGCTTTCAAAATTCAACCACTGAATGACACTACAAAAGCGAGGTGTAGTCTGTAGCCAGGGTGGGAGTGGGGATGATCCATAAACTCTTTGTGTTCCAATTTAAACGTGCATTGAATATAGGCAATGCATTGGGTGCAATCAATATGGAAAATAGGCCATACACATCTAAACCCAGGTTAAATCCAAGTTTGATATGCACCTCGAGGTTATGAAGCTTATGACAGTTCACACAAACAGATGACGAATCACATATTGGAATTTGAGATATGCAAGCTCAAGCTGCTTCTCACAGCCAGGTTTAGATAGGTTCGAGCTAGTGTTCACTGTTTACTACTCTGCAACCTAAGGCCATATCAAATAATAGCCTTGGGTGATATTAAACAACCCGACGTGCACAAACAGAGGTACTTCAAATTTGGAGAGACGGGAAATTTTAGCACAAAATCAAAACAAAAGCATGCTTGCTTCATTTCCTTCAACAGAGAATTCATGGCAACTATCAATCTATGCTTACTAGCCATTTCTTGTTACCCTGTAACCCGTCCGGATTGAGTGTCTTGACAGCAATAGTGAGGCCGGTTCCAGGCTTGACAGTAGCAGTACCATTCTCTTCTATCCAGCATTTGAAAACATAGCCGAACCCACCTCCACCGAGAACACTCTCTGACCTAAAGTTCCTGGTGGCAAATTTCAGCTCATTGAATGTGAATTTCAGCAACTAGGATGATATTCTTAATTGCTCCTCTAGCCCGGGAGTAGTTGGAATGCTCTATGTAGTGGCAATGCTAATCGAAGGACTTGTCTGGGAAGTTGGAAATGGTTTGCCACTATCATTGGGATTTTTGGTTTCAGCTATGCATCAATGCGTCGTACAAATAAAACCCATCTATCAGTTGGCTTCTAAGGAATTCAAAAACCAAAAATTCAATTGCAATTACAATTTTAAGAACAAAACAGACATAATAATCTATTGGAATTTACGAACCAAATTATAACTTAATACCATCTATTGGAATTCACTACTTTTATGGAGAAAAAAAAAGATTATTAAAATTCACTGCTTTTATGAAAAAAAATGCTTATTGTAGTCTAAACAATGTGTGACTTTATATTTTAAAGCATAGCTTCCGATTAAAATTAGAACATAATACCAGTTATTGGAGAAAAAAAAAGTATTGTAGTCTAAACTATTTTTGACAATGGCATCACCATCCTTATGCAACAATCAAGGCTGGTCCTTTTGCAACAACCTAGAAGATGGAGATGAAGATGAGGTTAAGAAATTAACTATGATTTTTTATTTCAAAACATATTAGAAATTACGTTTTTTTTAGTTTTTTTTAAATATTAATTAATTTAAAATAAATTCAATAATATCTAAAAATTAAATATTTAAAATTTAATTTTTTCTTATAAATTATTACAAAATATTTATAATTTCATATTTAAAAATAATAAAAATTCATCACATATTTTTACACTCAAATGGAAATTTTGACATCAATACCAAGTGCTGATTAAGAAAAATTAAAATCTTTTATGGGTTTAGGAAGTGCTAACCTTTGATTCATATTTCATATTGCTATAAGTAAACGATGTACTCTGATTCGATTTAGAAAGCAATTGATTTTTGTACAATCAATATTGTCCAATTAAAATGAAAATAAATCAACAATATCTGTTTTCTTAGATAATCCTTTATGTCGATGGATATTGATCCCTCATGAAGAGCGAGCGTTATTTGAAAAGTTTTAGATCATTTAAAATTTGATCAAAATTTGGAATCCATAAAACCTGTATCATTTCCTTATTATTTTACATTGAAAAATTAATGCGTTATTATATGTATTTTTGCAAATCTGTTTCATATGTATATTGCCTATTTTTAAGCCCAAGTTTGGCGGTGATAAGGCGATGTTGGTGGAAATTTCAATGGAGGAAGTGTCAAAACAGTCCCCTATATTTAATATAAGGAATTCATTCATTAAATTGCGTACAACATCGTACAACATCTTACCACTTTAGAACCTGGAAATTTAAATGGATATGAAACATGAGAGCAATATCATCTCAAATTACTACATGCATTCACGTGGAAAAAAATAAAATTTCTCCTATGTTGAACTTTGTAGAAGTGAATGAAATTTCACTGCATTGGATCAATGAAAACTTTGTAGAAGTGAATGAAAATTTAATGCATTGGATAATTGAAAGGTTATTTAGGGTTCCAAGCTTTAAAATTGATAGAAACCAATTACTAAGGTCCCTACTAAAGGCAGGTAGGGACTAATAAAATATTGGATTATCGATTTTAGTGTATTATGCTCTAAAAGTCTATTTCCACAATAAAAATTATATCTAAAAGTTGTATAAGATATTCTATGATGTTATGTGATTGATAAGATGTTTTGAGTGGCATTTGTTTGTCTTACTATATTTGTTTAAACGGTTGGTTTTGAGAATATCTTTGATATATCAAAGTATTTACCTGCTACATTGAGTGGAGAGTTCTACTTTATCTTTTTTTGTTTTGTTTGTAAGTAAATCTATGCAAGATGAGTCTCTACATACATAGACAAGGGTACCGGTGTGGAGAGTTATTTATAGTGATTGAGTGTTTTGAGGTTGATTCCTAACTTGGCTACCTATATTCCATGTTTCTCTCTATGTCCCTACCAGGATAAGCATTGAAATGCAAAAAAATGCACCCATACTTTCTCAAAAATGTGTTTTCATTAGGCCGAGTAATCCATGTTTATGAGGAAGTATGCCCATATAGTAGCTTACAAAATGCCCCTTTCACGACAACCAAAAATTCATGGTTACATCATTTCACCTCTAGTTTGACCTAAGTTGTGATATATGAGTATGGGAAATAGTAGGTTGGATATATAATGGTAATATATCCTTGTGTGTGTGTGTACACACACTTTGATGTGGAATGCTTTCACATCTAACAATATTGCCATTAACATTGTTTTGCAAGGTGATAATGCTTGTGAAAGGGCTTCACATCTTTAAGATGAATGCAAGTGTGTTTTAACAAAAGTAGGTGTGTTATATTCATGTTAATTATAAACAAGATCCACATAGTGACATTATGTTTGCGGCCTTTATCTCAAGTAGATGAAAGGTATTTTAGTGTTTTCTTTGTTTTATTTCCCTTTTATCTACTTGAGCTAAAATCCACATGGACATTGCCATTATATGCCTCTTGTTTTTTATTAACATAAACATTTGCAAACTTGTTTTTGTTTAAAACATACTTCCATTAAAAATAAGTTATCACCTTAGAATTATAAATTTTGATAAGTGTGTGGTTATTACACAGTAGGCATTTTTTTTCTTTAGAAACCATTAAGCAGACACCAATATATTCAATCCAAATCCTCCATCCATCAACTTATCTATCATCCATTTGTGATTCAAATTGTTTCTAGTTGTCTGATGATTTTAGTGGTCCATTGCATTTTGAACACATGTTGCAATAATTGATGGGTTTTCCTAGATTGAACCCACTAGCAACTATTTCCTTAATTACACTACATTATGGATTGAAGGTTTGGAGAACTTTTTCCAATAGCTAATCAAGCGAGACGAAGAAACTTTAGGTGAAATAAGGGGATTTAGGTGCATGCATTCCACCGTCTCACTTATGTATTCTACATCAATTACCGTTATTGTTGTTAATATACACCCTCAAACCCCTTAAATTTATAGTTCACATTCCATTTGACAATTTTAGCATGGTTTTGGTCAATTTGTGAGAGGTTTTCCCTATATTCCATTTGCACAGACTTGCTAGTTCGATTTGATACAACTTTTGTGCAAAACCTTGTGTTGATGTTTGAGCAGAATATGAAGATTCTTGAACTTTAAAACTTTTATCAATCAATCACAGTGCATATGAATCTCATAAATAAATTATCCACCTAAATCATTCATCTGTAAGAGACAAAATATACCCTGGGAAAACCCTCCAAACACGTAGGATGAAAAATCCAGGAATTCTTTAAGTATGATAGATAGATTTGCATAGAATGGTTTTAAAAAAAGCATATTTTCCTATAAGAGATATCACCTCAGTAGTAGAGAAGAGAGATCCAAAAAAACTATGTAATGAACTTTCCAAGTGTTCGACACTTTAATAACAAGTCACAAAATCAGGCATGCAATGTTTGCCTAACACTAGTGCACACATGCAATTCAATTTCGAATTTACTGGAGGAGCATTAACACTGGTGCATGGAATTCTCTCCATGCAAACATTAGCACCATTTTTGCACTGGTGCCAATTCATTGTCCTCAGATTCTTCTCCATGCACAATACATATGCCATACCTTCCAAGAATAACTTTAATTGAATGCTAATTGGCTTTGGACTAAATTCTATCTTCAAATAAATGCATGAACACAAATTTAGGATATTGACAGAGAATCATGGAGCTTCACTCTTAGTGTCATCAGTGCTTCACTTTTAGTGCCTCCATGCAACATTCTATTATTAACTTTTGCATGGATCACTCTAGTTAATTTATGCATGCTTTATTACAACTGAGCCATTATTGACGCCTTTACAATTCGAGTTCACTAAATGCATGCATGGGTAATTCAAATACTTTCTCTTTCTCTATGCTTATCTTATTATCATTAATTATTTACTTCATGGTCCATGTATGTTATTAATTATTTATCCATCTTATGATATCATACTTAGAAAAAATATTCCATACTGATGATCATATCATATTACCCTAGGTCATATAGTCAAATGCTAAGGTAACTCACTCTAGGGGTATCCATTCCCTCAAGGAGACTTATAGCACTCAGAGACAATGACTAGTAATACATCACATAGTATAACCACCTCAACAAATGGAGGTCCACAATCTTGATACAACACAAGATCATCTCCACAATTGGAGATCCATCACATAGGGTACCAACTATGAGAATCATTGACTTGATACAACAAAAGTCCATACTTAATAAAACACAAGTCTACAATCTTATTACAACACAAGAATACAATACTAGCATCCCACCTCAACACATGAGGATATATATAGGACTTGATACAACACAAGTCCCGACTTGATATAACACAAGTTTAAAGAATGGCTTCTGATGGTGTATAATCAACATTCCCTCTCAACGAGGGATGCATTCTCTACTTTTCTAGGAACTTTGTGCCATACCAATCTTATCTTGAAAGTATCTCATCTTCATAATTGACAATAGCTTATCCACATATTTTCAATCTTCTCATCAGTAGCTATATATTGAAATTTCACTTTACATGATAATGACTTCGATGAAGTAAAACTTCATCTCAATGTGTTTTATCATAACACATATCTAATTGGATACACAACTCAATTTTTAACACATACCTTACTGGATACACAAACAAGATATTGTCACGCCCTCTAGTCATCACAAGTATGGTCACTCTCTCCTACCATCACCATATGGTCACGCTCTCCAATCATCACAAGTAACTTTTTAAGCTACCCTTATTCTCAACTAGTAGTACTATTTGCAAAACACGTTTGCTTTTGTAGTACTCTTTAGCATACATCTTGCTTCTGTAGTACTAATCGAAATATACTTAACTTGTTTAGTACTAGTGCAATTTACATCACTTATCTCAGGCTAAAACAATAATTGGATAGAGCAATAGGTATACCATGTATCAATTACAATAAAGAACCTATTATAATGTACCTCAAGGGTACTCAAACATATGCTTGGAAATAAGCATAAAATACAACAGATCGAAGTGGTACATTAAAAGACCAACCAACTACTTAAATGTTGTCTTTCTCCTCCGGTCGACCCAGGTTCAAATCCTCGATCATCAACAAAGACCTAGATATCGACCCGACAAAGTAGGGCTCAGTCGGCAACACCTGTGATGCATATGCGGTCTCACCCGAGATATCCTTATGGGGAATTGCTAGAACCAGATTTCTACAGTTAGGTGGGGATTTCTACTCTTGTTGTACCTTATCACAACACTCGACTGAAGCTAGAGTTTATACTTCTTATCCCTTGTCTTTTCATTCAAGATACAAGTCTAATTACCAGCCAACACATATCATAATATTCAACATAACAACCTTATTATATATTCATTCAATAAGCAGTGTGACATACATGTATGAGGGATTCTTCATAAACAAATGTAGAGTGACACATTTAGACTTACCTATTTACAACATACATGCAACATACGCAAGAACATTAATCAGTGATACACAGAGGCAACAATTAACATAAAAAACCATATGGGAAAGACCACAAAGGCGCTCTTCATCTGGCATGAGAAATATATTAGCACCTTTTGTTTGCGCACTCAGCTTGCAAACTCTTCTCTGGGTTTCTTTACAATTCAGAAAAACTTCTCTACCATCATGCTCTTGGCTTTTAGGTCTAGATACTTCCTTTCTTCTTCACTCCTCTGTCGATCTGCACATATCCTGGATTATTCCTCTAGCCAACCAACTCTCCTCTTCTTTTCTCTAACAAAACAATCAATAACCAACATCAGTACCATACATAGCTTGGGTTCTCCCTTTTATAAGATTCTACCTGTCCTAATCAAGTGACTCTTTTTTTTATCCGATAGGTTGTCATTTCTATTCTCGTACATTCAGTTACAAATGACAATAGGCACTATTGGCCCAACATACAATGATGCTTTATTACCAAAAGTGTGATTTATTTTAACTAACTCCTTACCCATAATCAGTTGAGCTGTCCTTTTCACTGCTCTGCTCTTCTTCTATCGTGACTTCTCTTATTGCCAATCCTTCCGTCATGGCTTCTCTTCCATCACAGCTTCTCTTATTGCCAATCCTTCCATCAGGTTGCTCTTCCCTCACATATCTTCTTCCGTTACATCTCTTTTTTTTTTGTCTTGACACTAGTTTCTTTATCTTCCTGAGATGAATTATGGCAGAATTCCACCTAACTTTTCCTAGGGCCAATAGGCCCCCAAAAATCACCCGTGGCTCGTTCTGATCCACATTACTCTGAGACCTCTGTTGTTACAACTTTAATTTGAAAATCCTGAAATATTTTTCACTATGCGCTTAGTCTCCTCCCATACTTCTGCTTCCATCTTCTTCAAATTTTCGACAAGTTCGGAACTGATGTGTTCTGAAGTTATAATTCTTGCTGACTCTACTACTTGTTGTACTTTTTGTGTACATGTTGAACCTATAATTCTCTTTGCTTCTGCTTGAAATCCAGTGACCCTATCAGTCCTCTTTTGCTACTGTGTTCGCACTGGTATGACCTGCTCTTGTAGCCTCTTCATGTCAACAGACTTATCCATTTTCTCTACTAAAGGCAGTTTCTTCATCTCATTCTTCAATTGTTTCACCTTTGTCTCAACAATGCGCAACTATTCTGTGACTTTCTCTAACTCCTCATCATCAATCAAAGCTTCCCAACTCTAAGAAACTTGCTTGACCACTTTGGCACAAAGTGCCTCTGCCTCTTCTATTCTCTTCGCAGCATATGTGGCTGCATTTCTTCTCTCTTCCAATACTTTTGGAGGTGTACTAGATGTCAACTGTGATTCCAACTCCATGACTTCTTACAAAGGTTCTCTACAATCTCGCTAAGTCAAAATACTTCAGCTTCCACAAACATCTCATTGGTAATTCCTTCATCGGTAAAATTGTTGCAAGCAAGTGTTACGACTGTGTCGAGATGGTGCATGATTTCCTCCTAAGTTTGAGCTTTCTGTTATGCTTCTTTGAATATTTTCTTCATCTTATGAATATTCTTGTTTGATTCTCTAACTTACTTGACTGATTCGCATTCTCTAACCTTCATTTCTACTACTACAACATTCTAAATGGCATATAAATCATACATCGACAGTGCAAAGAAATCTATAGTGACAAGGCCCAAGCTTTTTCCCATGGAATTTAGCTCTGTTGTCCCCAAGTTGAGTGCTTCACCCAACACTTGAGTCTTTATTCATGGGATGGGTATCGACACATCACTAGGTTGTTCCTACGATGAGCTAGCTAAGTCCTGCGACTCAAATAATTGTGGTATGTAGTCAACTACCACTCTTACTTCTTTCACTGCCTTACAGAGTGTTTGTAATAAGTCTGTGAGACTATTGGTTAGCTTTTTTTTTCACTCATCTATCTTCTTGAGGCTTTGATTAGCGATCTTAGTCATTGTTTCTGGTAAGACCGATAGTTCCAGTTGATTTTTCGCCTTTGATCTTCTTATGACGCTTCACAGACTTCTCTATCTACTTCCTCGTTTCCCCTACTATTAGGTCTGTTGGAGTTGTTCTTGACTCCTTCTTGGTATTTTCTGGATTTTCCTATGGGTTTTCTCCCTGTCCCCCATCCTTTTATGTCAGTGGATTGTTCTGTCACACTTATTCATCTATCAATAACTGGTCATCTGCAATAAGAACTATCCATTATTATGACCAATCTTGAATAATGGCCTCAATTTATGCATTTGACAATCGATACTATGTCGTAAGCCATTGGCATTGTGGGTCTTGTCGCGGCTGCAACAAGATATGTTGGGCCGTGACCTAAAATCTGATAATGTTTCTGAACTTCTTAACAGTCGCCTCGGTAATTATGGCCTGCTTTTTGACATGATATCGTAGGACCTCTTCTTACAAAAATAACCCTACATTGTTGTCTTTTTGCCTCTACTTTAAATCTTTTTCGAACCAGATATTTTGGTTTTGATCTCCTCAACATAAAATGGGCATATCTACCCCATGGTTGTTTACTGGTTGTGCCCACGCAACAAACAAAATCAAAATAAGTATCCATGAATAATGAAATGCGCTACCTTTCTCCCGTGCCTCCTCCACATCTATTGACAATTCATTTAGCAAATATTGCGACCAATTGAGTTGAACAACTGCTGCACATAACTATGTCGCAACAATCATCCCTGTGGTGCACTAGTTCGGTCTCATATTTTGTAGCAATTTTCTAGATAGGAATTTAACTACGAACCGAACAATATAATCATTGATAAAGGTGATGGCAAAGCATTTGCTGTCTCTGGTAAGGTTGTACTTCTCTTTGAGCCTAATCATGAATAAATTTTCATGTTCTTTCCCAGCAAAAAACATTGTTGGTTCGACACTTGCAAGTGGGTGTCCCGTAATCGCTGCTATAAGCTCGACATCAACATAAAAATTCTGGTCGAACCATAGAAATCCACCATGGAATGACACTAGCAATTGTTTGGTACACGTATTCACCTCAACACTACGACCAAAATGCGGCATGTGCATGAGTGAAATCAAACTGACTCTATTTAGTCCTCTTTCCCATTCCATTGGAACCAAGTGTGTAGGGTCGTCCTCTGTCGCGTGGAAAACAACCATGTATTTGTCCATTGTGAACTCTGGAAATTTCCTTAGGTCATGGTCGACAAAGGTCATCTTCCTGAGATTTGGGAGTATTTTCGTCATTATTCGAACTCCTTTCGGTACAGTCGGTGCTACCAGTGGGTACCTTGCATTGTTGGCAATTTGAATCTTAGGCGCATCAGCTGGTCTGGGAGGAACATAATCTGACAGCATGGTTGCGGAGCTTGGTTCTGCAACATCTAGTGTTGCTGTTGCGGCTTTCTTACAGCTACTAGATTGTTTCCTTTTCGACGTTCCAGGTGGGTCTGGTTGTAATCTCACTTCAAGGATGAATGGTATATGTTCAACTTTTTCTAGAACCACAGCTTGCGGTGGAACATATGCGGCATTGTCTCCCATAATGGGTGTTGGTGAAGGGGTCTCAACACTGAATTTTGCAACAATGCTTGTATTGGAAATAGATATGACCATACTTTGCAAAAACTTGCCTCGACTCTCAAAGTTGTAGACAAAAAAACTCAGTTTACTCGGTTGAGTGCAAAGATAATGAATGATACTTTGGTGCGAAGATGATATGCATTCGTCTGTTCAAGTAGTCTTTCCTTCGTACGAGCGGGCACTAAATTGGAAAGGTGGCAGCAATTTCCGTCACATGGCACAATCATCCAAATCAATACAAGGAAACCACCACTTTCCCTGTCACTTCAGTGGTAGTTATTGTGCAATAATTACATAAGTGACAAAAAATTATACCGTCGAAATCTCCCACCTCTGTAATTCAACTGCGACCAACTATCTTCATGTGACCAAATTTCCTCACGCGACAGCTAGTTTATTCGTGCGACAAATATTTATCCTTGGACACATTCCTTCCCTTGTGACAGAGAAGAGTGCAAGCCACTATTTTTCTTTTGTGATAGACAGATAGTCTGCAAATACTTTTCTTTTCCTCGACTAACACATTGTCTGTGACACAAAACATAAATATTCATTAATCTGCATTATATATATGTGTGGAGATTACCAAAAATATCTTCCAAGATTTAATGGTCAAGGAGATATTACAGCAGAAGAGCACTCAAATACATACTTGAGTTATGCAGACAATCAGAATTTTGAAAATGAAGATGTTTGGATGAGGGTTTTTGTTCAAAGTTTAGATGGTGAAGTGAGAAAATGGTTTAGAGAATTACCATCAAACTCTATAGACGGTATAGATTCTTTAGAAGAGGTGTTCATGAGACAATGGGGAGATAATAAAGATTATTTATTCTACATTACAGAGTTTGGATCATTGAAAAGAAAGAAAGATGAAGCTGTGGGAGATTTTTCTAAAAGGTTCAATAAAATGTATAGTAGAATACCAGCTGAAATAAAACCCTCAGAGACATCAGCAAAGTTAACTTATGCAAACTCTTTTGATCATGTATTTTCTTTGTTGTTGAGAGAAAGAAAGTCTATGTCACTTCTAAATATGCAAGATGCAACATTGGAAGTGGAGTCTAATATCTTGGCTTCAAACAAACTCAAAGAGGAAACAAAGTATCAAATTGTAGACAAAAAATGTAAAAAAGAAATCACTCCATCCAATCCTACAGGAAGAGCTTAAGACAATAAAATGGATGAAATGAGTAAAATCATTAACAAAGTTGATTAAAAACAAGGTTTACAGGGAAGCAGCTTTTAAAACTTTTAAAAATGCAATGAATTCTATCCCATCTGATTAAATCAATTTGCAAGATGAAAAACCTACTATCATTGTGGGTTCTAAAACTTTTGATCAGCCTAATGATAATTCAAAATGTCCTCCTCCTTTTTATGTGACTCTTTCAGTGCATGAGCAATTAGTACACAATTGTCTTCTAGATTCAAGAGCTTCACATAACCTCATGCCAAAAGCAGACATGGAAGCTTTAGGGATGAGTGTTACTAAACCATATCATGATTTGTATGCGTTTGACTCTAGGGAAGTGAAGTGTATTGGGGTTATTAAAGATCTTGTGGTGAATTTGACTCAAGTACCTATGAAGAGTGTATTGATGGACATACTTGTAGCATACATTTCTCCTAAATTTGGTATGCTATTGTCTAGATCTTGGGCAAAGAGAGTGGGAGGAACTCTGCAAATGGATCTTTCATATGCTACAATTCCAGTATTTGGAGGAGAATTCAAAAGACTTTACAGAGAAGTACAGATGGCATATTTGGTAAGTGACAGTAAACACCCTAATAATCACCCAATTTATTCAATTGATGAGAACCTTTGTTCTTGTATGTTGCAATTAAGTGATGAGGTTGAAGAAGTTTTACAAGTGCATAAATATATTCCAGTTCAGATAAAGAAAGAAAATCCAGATGGTTTATGGCGAATGTATTTTGATGGTTCGTCAAGTAAGGAGGGAGCAGGAGCAGGAGTGTTACTGATTTCAGCTAGAGGTGAGGTCATTTCTCTTATGTACAAGTTGGAATTTAAAACAACCAATAATAATGTTGAGTATGAGGCTTTGATTCTTGGATTAAGAGCAGCAAAAGACTTGGGTATTCAAGAGCTTGTTGTGTTTGGCGACTCCGAATTAGTAATCCAGCAAGTAAAGAATGTTTACCAGGTAAAGCAACATTTATTGAAAGTTTATAGAAATGAGCCTTGGGATTTAATAGAAAATTTTCTTATAGCTTTCAATATAACTTTTGTTCCAAGAGAATATAACGAAACAGCTGATTCCCTAGCCTTAGCAACAACTTACTTTAAGGTTCCAAAAGTAACACATTTGAAATATCCAATTGATGTGAGATACAAGCCATTTGTTGCAGATGACATTCAACACTGGAAAGTTTTTCATGATGATCAGGAGATAAAATAATTTATGGAGTTAGTAGGGGAATTTTCAAATGACCTAGTTGATCAAGAACATGATTTTGAAAATGAACCTTGTATAAATGATTCAATAGTTGATCATAGGATTGTTGAATTAAAAGGAAATTTCATTCCTAAGGGACTTGTTCCACTTGAGAGGTTGTTTTCAAAGGATGATACGTTGTTGAATCCCACCTTGAATACCACTGAAGAAAATATTATAGATTATAACATCGGCTCTGAAGTTGAACCTATAATGATCAGAATATCAAAATCACTGTCAGAAAAGGAAAAGAAAAAATATGTTAGTTTGCTGAAATAATTTGTGGACATTTTTGCTTGGTCATATCAATATTTAAGAACTTATGACACTAGCATAATTCAGCATAAAATTCCTTTGAAACCAAATACTAAGCCTTTTAAACAGAAACTTAGAAGGCTTAACCCAGCATTGCTGTCAGTAATTGAAAAGGAGGTAAAAAAATTGTTGGATGCAAAAATTATTGTACCTCTGAGATATTCATCATGGATTGTAAACTTGGTGCATGTACATAAGAAAAATGGAGAAATAAGGCTTTGTGTTGACTTCCACAACTTGAACGCATCTTGTTTGAAAGACAATTATTCATTACAAAAAATTGATCAGATTTTGCAGAGAGTGGTAGGGTCTCATAGAATTTCAATAATTGATGGTTTTTTTGGTTATAACTAGATTGCAGTACAGCCTGAAGACAGAGAAAAAACAGCATTCACAACTCCATGGGAGACTTTTATGTACGACAAAATGCCTTTTGAATTAAAAACAAATAGAGAAGTAATTTCAAATTAGTTTATTTGTATGTGAAGAGTTACGATGAAGATATGTGACTGCTGAATGAAGAGATATGTTTGAGGGTATATAAACAATGCTTTAAACCTTTAAATAAGTGTCTTTGTACAGTCAATTGACGAATCAATTGATGTAGAATAGTCAGAGATCAAATTATCATATTAGGGTGGAAGGGTGGTGCTAGGGAAGGCTATTTTCTGCAAGGGGGTCGTAGCCTCCTTCCAGTAGTTGTTGGTAAATAGGGTGTAGAAGCATCCTTTCAATAGTAGCTGATAAAGTAGGGGTCATATCCTCCTTCGAGTAGTTGCTGGTAAATAGGGTGTAGAAGCATCATTTCAGTAGTAGCTGATATACTAGGGGTTCATAGCCTCCTCCCAGTAGTTGTCAATGAATAGGGTGTAGTACCATCCTTGTCTATAGTAGCAGGAAAAAACAATTTGTAAAATATAATTTTGCAGTAATAGGAAGTATTAGTGGTTTATCCAATTGGTATTCCATGATAAATTGTGTTATGTGTGTTCTTGTTGATCATGTGTGTTAATGAATAAATTAAAAGTGGTTTAAATTGTTAAAAGTTATCAATACTTATTCACCCCCCCTCTCAGTATTGTCCAATATTCCAACACAAAATATGCAAGAAGTTCTTCTCCTTTTTGTGGACTACAAGCAAACAATTGGATGGCATTCCGTTGGTCAAATGGAAAACGGTGGCTAACCTAAAAGATCTTGGAAGTTGAGGTATTAAAAACCCTTTCCTATTTTGCCAATCCCTGGCAGCAAAGTCTCTATGGAGGCTGATCCAAAACCCAAATTAATTATGGGGGAAAGTGATGATTTTGAAATATTTCCCAAACTCTTCCATTTTATATTGGATAAGGAAACCAGAAAAGTCATAAAAAAATGGATCCATAGGATGGAAACCCTTTGTCCTCTCCTTTCCTTTGATCAGATACTCGTTGGCATGGTCTGTTGGGAATGGTAAGAAAGTTTGGATAGGAGAGGACCCATGGATAGGTGTTGGGTATGGATATAAGTTGTCTTATGACATAACATAGAAACATCAAAAAATCAGAATAACCAGTCTTAATGAGGCAAGATCTCATACTTCATTGGCAGAAGGAAAAACAGTTTGGAAAAGTGCAGAAGAACTAGGATTAGAAGGTAGCTCAAAGGATGAATGGAATGCGTTTACCACTTTGTTATAAACATGTTATATCCATATAGAAGATAGTGTCAAGGGTAAATTGGTCTAGTAAAAAAACATAGCAATAAGGGAGTTCACGACGAAGCTCGATTATCAAAATTTGGCCATAGAATATTCTCTAGGAGAAAGAGAACAGTAGTGGTACTTTGTTTGGAAGAATGCCGACTTTCTAAAGGCCAAGATCACATTATGGCTAGCTCTTAGTAACAAACTATTAAACTAAGAAATATCATAAAAAGAGGATGGAAAGGACCGAGCTGGTATGTTTTATGTCATTCAAATGAGGAAACGGGATCTCATTTATTTGTTTTCTGTCAATATGCGGAGTTACTATGGAAGGCAGCCACCAAAGAGCTAAAATCACAAGAAAGCCATGAAGGATATTCTATGGAACAGAAGTTCCATTCTTTTTGGACAGATAGCTCGGTACGTCATCTTAATGCCTTCCCATCCTCTTTCATTTATGGAATTTGGTAGGATTGCAACACAACCATATTCCAAAACTGCCTTATTCCATAAGAGGTGACGACGACCCTTATTGAGTAGTGGACAAAGGAACATAGAGCAAAGGAAAAAATATCAAGCCCCATATCTTGGTACCATCAGTCATCAACAAGAATACTTTATGGGCCTATTTAGATGGAGCAAGCCAAGGATAACCTCCTTTGGGAGAATCTGTCGTATTATTATACCTTACAGAGAATCATAAATTACAAATCAAATTTGCACTAGGGAATTGTACTAATAGGAAAGTGGAGCTCACAGCCTTTCATTCAGTTTTCGAATTGGTTGTAAAAAGAAATTTAACTAGTCTTCACATTTATGGAAACTCCAAAATGGTTGTTGATTAGGTCAACAATAAAATCCAAATTAAAGCACCACATATTCAACAACTCCTTAGAGCTATGTGAAGACTCTTGGAATCCTTTTCTGTCTTCTCAGTAACATATGTTTACAAGGAATTGAACACAGAGTCATATTAATTACCAAAGATTGCATTGCTTTTGGTGCCAGATCAGACAAAGATAGAAGAGGTTTAGGAAGGCTAGCATTAAAAAATATAAAGATATATTTTTTGGAGCAGAAGAATGACGTAATGAAATCTCATGCTACTGTATTGTACTCTCATGTAAGCATTATGAATCTTTGAATGTATATCTTGAGGGAACAGTTCACGAACACTCTTTTTGAATAATGATTTCCATGTATGATATGAGGTAATGTGCCTTCGTGGGCATGGAAGCATTGAATGTCAGTCCAATGAGGACAATCCATGATCATTCTTCTTGAATCATCGATATTTTCCATTTAGAAGAAGTATATATATATCAGTCAACCAATACCAGGATTTAGCCAACATTCATTCACCAATCCTTTGAGATGTGTTCCACCTAATTTTTCTAGTTGTATTGTGCCTTTTTCAATTATTTGAATGAAAAATAAGGCCCCATACAATGTGTTTTTAGCTTTCCGAGATGCCTCAAGAACTTACTATCGTAGAGGAGGACAAGTCCTATGACCTAAAATTTTTTATTATTAATGTGTCAGTCATGCCATGCTTTTTGTTGTTTCTTTTCAAAATTTTGGTGATAACCTGCAGCAAAAATTTCTTCCTCCAGTTGCACAAGTTGTGACAATATTTTTTCAATAGCAGCACTATCAGTCATTTCCGTGATTGTAACAATCCTTAAACTAGGTACGATGTATTCCATTGCAATAACAAACTCTTGTCCATACACTAACCAGAATGGATTTCATCCTGTCAACTTCTTATAGGTTGTGTGATATGAACACAGTACCGCATAAATTTTCTAGTCCCAGTTGTCTCTTTGGACATTTTAAATATTTGTCAATGCATTCTCTAGGATCTTGTTGAATGCTTCGGCATCACCATTCACTTATGGGTGATATAGTGTTGTATTCCTATGTTGTATTTGGAATTCTTCAGTTACTTCTTCGATAAGTTGATTAATAAAGTGTGTGCCCTGATCACTTATCAAAAATTTTGGGCAACCTAATCTAGTGACAATATTGTCGAACAAAAATTTGGAAACACTCGCAGCAGTACAATCCTTTACTAGCATTGTTTTCGCCCATCTAGTCAGGTAATCCATTGTAGTAATAATGTATCTTTCACCTATTCACTTTCCTGGTGGGTTAATAGGTCCGACAAAATCAACAACCCATTTGTCAAATGCCTACTAAGTTATTTGAGGTACTAGCGACATTTCATCCCTTCATGATAGTTTTCCAGTTCCTTGACAGATATCATAATTGCAACAATATTCTCTAGCATCCACATGTAAAGTGGGCCATCACAATCCTGCTTGCAATATCTTGTGAACTGTAGCTTTTTAAGCATAATGGCCTCTGCGAAACTGACACGCGCTTCATTTAATATAATTTGTCACTCGTGTTTCAATACACAACAATGAATAATTTCATCTTGTCCCATTTTATATATATGGCTAGCTATAAATTGGAAATTTTTAACTCAAACCACTAATTGTTTTTTCTACGCAGTAGTAAATACTTCCGGTGCATATCTCGTACTAAAAAAATGTATAATATCTTTGTATCAATCATCAAACATCGTGATCATAAATAATTGCGCATCAAGAATACTATCATCGAGGCTCACAAGTTCTTCTCCACTTTCGACCCTCAACAGGTGGTTTGGTCCCAAGTTTAGTAGTCCTCGCTTAATAATAACTTCAAAATCAAATTCCTGGAAAAGGAGGAGCCACCGATAAATAATCCCCCCCAACATTGGCTTGTTCTCTAGGTATTTCAACACTGAATGGTATGTGAACATCTTCAAATGTCCACCTAACAAATAGTGTCTAATTTTTTTGTAGCGCATACATTATAGATAAGCCTTATCTTTCAGCCGTAGTGTAATTATTCTCTGTTGTTGAAAATTTCCTGCTAGCGAAGGCAGTATGATGATCAATGAATACTTCACCTGGCTGCGTAATTACAACACCGAGTGCGACAGATGACGCATCGACATGTACATGAAATTCCTTCTTCTAGTCTGGAAAAACTAGTATGGGTGTTGTGACCATCTTTTTCTTCAGGAGATCCAGACGTTCTTGGAATTTTTTCGTCCACTCGAACTTAATATCCTTTTTTAATAATGTTTCCATCAAAGCAGTTACCTATGCATATCCTTTGATAAAATTTCTATAGTATCTTGTATATCCCAATGTCATTCGCAGCTGCTTCATTGTCGCAAGGGGTGGTAGGTCGACGATGATTGCAATTTTAGTAGCGTCGACTAGGATTTCATTGCGACAAACAACATGGCCCAAAATTTCTTCAAATTCAATGAATTTTGATACTATCAACATCGTTCCAACATCATTTTGAGGCTCTCAATGTGATCCTTTATGATCCTGTTGATGCCTGGGAAATCGCAGGCGACAACAACAAGGGATTCTCCCCAGTAAACGTTCCCAACTAGCCCATTACTGTTTAGTATGGGGAATCTGTCCGGTTTGCGGTTCGGCTACCGTAGGTCAAGTACCAAAAATAAAAGGTTTTACCAATTGCGGCCCGGTCCACCGTGTATATTTTTGTGTTTTAGTTTTAAGTATGATATGCAAGTACCTATCTAAAATGCAGATTGATAGAGAATACGAGGAGCGGTCACAATGTGATGCGCAGGTTCTTACCTCTCGTCTTAAACTCTCTCGCATCTAAATCACACACAGCAAGAAATTAAAACTAACTATCTAACTGTCCCTAGGGAGCAAGATTATCATTTAATGAGTAATGTATTATTGTTCATACATTAAGATAAATCATAGGTAGTTGTTCTTATTTCAAAACACATAAACATGAATAGATAGATTAACAACAAGATAGCTCATTGTTTGTGAAAACATTCATTACTCATGGTGTAAATTATCATAAAATAAACCAAAGAACATTTATACAAGAACATATGTTCAACAAGTTAGAACGATCTCACGGTTAATGAATAAAAGCTGAAAATGAAATAGTTCCCCTTCAACATTATCCATTGCACAGGATTTGAACATTCCACCAAAGCTTTCTCCAAAAGGAAAAATTGTAATTTTCTATTGCAAAACGAAATAGTTCCTCTTACAACATGTTCTCACAAGTCTAACTAGGAAAAAGTCCTCCCTCCTATCTACTTTTCCTATACTTATACTACAAGCAAACTCTTGGGATGCCCCTCGATGACCTTTGGGCTCCTCAATCGTTTAATCTCATAATTTTGTCCTTCTGTGAGTGCTCATGATTTAGACAATACGTTACATTTCATTAAAAGCTAATAGTAGTTTTTTAACGATAGACCAGCTCAATCAGTGATCAACTTTTCTTTGAGCCTCTGCTGCCATCGAATCCACTGGTCCTGTTTTTTATCTTGCTTCTCTATGCTTCAGCCTCTGCTTTCCTTGCTGCCTCCCTTCCGCTTTGGCTTCTAGATATATCTTGTTGCAGTAGTCACCCTGTCATGAACATAGCAGATTTCAGACCATCAAAGTAACACAAACTGCACTAATACGTGCATTCAATAAAATGAACCAAAAATAGTTTTAATGCATGAAAATAAAGAAAGTCAAGGAAAAATAAATGCTGCAAGTTTATGCTTAAACCCCTGTTCAAAACTTAAACATATTCCTGATATAACAGATGCTTCCTCCCAATCCTGTCCACATCTGATGAAAGCATGAACCAAGACAAAATAATGACCATTCTTCAAAACACCAAAACCTCAAGCTATGCTCTTCAACTCAAACAACCTTAACATCAACCCGCATCCACGAGAAATCTCCGTCATTCTATAGAACAATGTAAAAACACCAGGAAGGCGGGGAAAAACCCCATCGACAGTACTAAGCATCGAGAAGATAACCAACTTCGGCAGGTGATCATACTATAGCATAGGGCTATTAGTTCATTAAGCCGCCGCAACGGTGAAAACCATACAAACAGCGGTTTCCTCGATCAACATAAAAAACATCGGCGAGCGAAAGAACAGAGGACTCCGATAGCATAGTCCTATTCAAAACCACAATGGCGGGAGACGGACATACAAAGGGCTCCATGGAAACCAAGAACATCGGTGAAATAAACACTAACTGCAGCCTCGGACCACAAAAACACTATGGTATCGGATGACTAGCTCAAAGAGGAGCCAAAACGGCGAAAGTCACATGGACTAAGGGTTCCGCAAAAATAGAAAACACCCGTGAAAATCAAACCATCGGTGAAAAATATAACAAACAAAATCGGATGGTTAGTCCGCTCAGGAGCTGCAATGGCGAAAAGCAATCAGACTACAGCTTTCGATCAGAGCTATAAAATTTTCCAATAGCGAAAAGAAAAAACAATAAACCCGGAATCGGCGAGGATAAGCCCTAATCCATCGAAACGTTTATTATTAAGCTTCTGCAACGGCGACTGTATAGAGGACTATGGTTGGGATTCACAGTTCAAACAACTTTTGAGAGCGAAAAGGCTGAGATAAACATCCATAAGTCAAAACTCAAATTCAAATCAGCAACATCAGCAGACAAAGATATTCATTCAACAATCAACCTCAAAGATCAAACTCGCAGCAGAGTCAAACAATTTCAATAAATCTAAGCAAGACGAAATTTAAAGGAGGGTCCCAAAATTTTAAGAAATTTGGGAAATTGTTGCAGCTGCAACAGATCCCAAACACCATCTAGTCATCGAAGTAAACCTCAAGAAACTTAGGAATAAAATCCTTGAAAGCAGCTACTACTATCCTGGAAAAGATAGCAGGAGAATTCTTGAGTCCAAAGGGCATGACTGTGTTTTTAAAACATCCCCACTCCATCACAAAGGTTGTCTTGTGTCGACATTCCTTTGCGATTATGATCTTATGGTATCCAAAGAACCCATAAGTAAAAGAATAAACTTCTTGAACCTCGACACTTTTTAATAACTCATCTGCAAACAGAGTCGAAAATGGGTCATGTAGGCAGACACAATTCAACTTTCTTAGGTTAACGTAGACGCATACTTCAACGGTAGTCTTCTTATCCTGCATTACTATTGTGCTGATGCATTTCGATTCTTCAACCGGTTCTATGGTACCCACATCTAGCATTAGATCTAATTTTGTCTTTACCTTTTCTTTATACTGCAGATTCAGTCGATATGGTCACTACTTCAAAGGCCCTATGCCAGGATTTAACGGTATCTCCATCTCTCCAAGGTCTCCAACAATCCTCTTCATCTCTGAAAAATTTGTAGGGAACAAATCCTGGAATTCATGCAGTAAGTTTGTGATCTTCGCGATAGTTTCATCCTCCCAATAATCTATAATGTTGGTGAACTTGAGATTATTTGGAGATATAATGTTTAATTTCTTGGTTTTTAATGGATTTAGGAACCGGTTACTTGACATACCAAATCCCTCCATCGTGCGAGTACCTTCAGATTATGGTATGTTCGTGCCTCGCGAGTCATCATCATTGGGTCCACCCTTCACAATATAGAAATCCATCCATTGGTGGACTGTCATGCTACTCTGATTAAAGTTTGACGTCGACATAACGACATCTTCAAATATATTTGACTTGATCACTTCCAATGAAACATCAATCGAAGGATGGTTATCGACAAACTTAAATGTGTGTGTAAAGCCAACATCGATTTCATCCCATTCAAGAGTCCCTCATCGTAGCTTAATCCATGTGTACCATTGCCTTGGTATCATATCCAATGTATGTACAAAATGGTGAACCCATTCCTGTCGCAGGCATGCCTCCCATGTTACACGACAATATTCAATGTGCTCAATAGGATTAGTAAATCATGTGTACTTCTAACAAGTATAATTGGTCTTCTCTCCAAATTGTATCCCCATCAATTTCCAGCATTGAGGCCAGTCTGAGATAGATTGTTGAGGTGCAACCCACCATCTGGAAAGTGTAGCTTTTAGTGTAAATTACAGAGCAGATAAATGTTGATGTTATGTAACTTTGTCTTCAAATTCTATTAGAAAAGATGCTATGTTAGGAAAACCTTCATATGTGGGTATCTTACTTGCCTCACTACCTACCTGTTGCACAAACTTTGTAATTCTTGTGCATCTTCTCATCGATATTTCATGCAATCGATTATTCTAGCTTTCTAAGGCTTCTCCAGAATCTGATCTACAAGAACTATTGCTTCGCCAATTGAGCTTTTCGTCGGTATTGGGTTTACATAATCATCCCTTGCAAACATGATGTTATAAATATGGTCCAGATAATCTCCTTCGCTATTCACTTGTTCGACATATCTCTTTCCTTCCAGCGGATCAATTGGTGTGGCCACCCTTAGCTCTGAATCTTCAAATGTTAAGATTATTTTCTTGAAATTTATAATTTTTTTATTATAAATCTCCCAATCGATCCCTTGAAGTGCGGGATATGGTTTTGTATCATCCACAATGTCAATCACTTCGAAATCAACATAAGTTTTCAGGCCTTCTATTTCAACAGGCACTCGAGTCAGCTGACCGATAGGTAAAACCTTCGACTGATTTGCTAATCGGAGCTAGACAGGAGACCATACGAGTCTTGAATTTCCCATGCTCTCCCATGTTTTTCTAGTCAAAATGTTGAAATCGGAGCCCAAGTCCATAAAATATATTTCATATCATAGTCTCCTATTTGTGTAGTCATCCTTAGTTCGCGACCAGTCTTTAGTATTTTCATGATATGATTAACCCCTTTTTTGGGTTCTTCTATCAAATCTGTCAATTTTGAAACAACATATTAATCTTGGATTAGCGTTAAGAAACTTATAAAGAATTCTATTATTTTACTAACCATTTTGGTCGGTTTCTTTCGGAGTGATTGATCAAATCTTTCAGGCATCTTGAATATTGAACTTCCTGAAGTCGGTGCTTGATTTATGTCGAAAAATTCTTATCGTGCATCCAAGAATACTTCATTTTCCTTTTTTACATTGATTGGTGTGTTCCTTTGTGCCATTGTTCGTACCTACGGTTTCCCATACAATCGTTCTTGATCTGCTCCCATCGAAGCACCTCCTCTTGTTATGACAACTATATGTGGTTCCCTTGGTTCAACAAAAATATTCTAGATATTTTGATTGCGGTTCAGATTGGGATTATGAGGTGGATTCAGATTTACCACGTTCTTAGCCTGTCACTTCCCAATCAACTGTGGACATTGCTCAACAGTATGATCAAAATATTTTCAATATGAGCATGTCATAGTAGGACTCGTGCAGTCCCTAGTAAAATGTTCAGGCTACCCACAATTATAACATATAATTTGGCCTCTCCCACGAACAAATCATCCCCATTGTCCTCGACCTCTAAAATTTCTACCCCCCTAGGTTGAGGATATTGTTGTTGAAGATATTAGTTCTGAGGATATTGAACCCAAGTCTTCTCATCCTGCAATTGTTCTTCGTTCTTCATTAAATAAGTATCAATTGTTTTCTCATGTAGCGGTTGATATGCCTTGCAATCTATCTCATCATGGCCTACTGATCGAAAAAACTTGCAGTATAAACTGGACAATGCACTTACAATATTCTGTAAGTACAAACACTCTTCTGAATTATGGCCTCTAGTCTGGTATATTCTACACCAAGGCATCCCTTGTGTATTATCGATCTCGGTGCTCTCAATGCGACATAATTCATATATGTCGGGAAAGTTGTCTTTATGGTGTCCCTTTGTTCCGCATCTAGTACAACATAGCTATTCTTGTATGTCTTTCCCTTTCTTAATATCTTGAATTTTCAGTGTAAGGTTGGCTAGTTACGACTGGATTTGCATCATTCTGGCACCAGTCTCTCCAATAGGTGAGGATTCCAATTTCATAGCCATTTCTAGAGCCTTGACCTATGACACAATATTTTGTTGCATCAAGGGGATCCGGATGTGTGACAACAATGCTACAATAAACCATTCTTTGTGTTGAACATATGACATCTGGAAACTTACTTTAGCCATCAACATCTTAAATATCTAGTCGAAATCCCAAACAAATTCCGTAGGTAAATGCTTAATTTCTTTAATCTTTGTAATGCACTGCAACTCATATTTGGTCGACCTGAATTCAACTACTAGTCTTGCTCAGATTCGATCTAATGTTTTATGTGGGACTCCTATCGCAAACACAGATAATTTCATGTACCAATCCAATGTTTGACCCCTGAGGGTTATGATCATTTGACCCTTCTTGATGGCTTCATCTTGGACCCTTCACATGGTCCACACAACTTCACATAAAAACCAATTTTGATCTAGGTCTTCTAACACATTTCCATTAAATATTGGTAACTTAATATTGTTCTTGACCATTATATTCATTATAGGAACTACTTGGCTAGTTGGAATCCCTTGTCAGTTATTCCCACGACTACTATTACTTTGATTAACAAACCCACTAGGAGATGAGTTTCTAGATCTTACCTTCAGATATGTATGCGAGGTAGTGGGTATGGTGTACTCGCACTCTGGATCTAGAGCTTCTTCTTCTTCCTATTTTTCAGGTATATGCTAGTATTCCTCTTCCTCGTCGCAAGAACCTTCGTCAAAGTGCGACACTGAATCGTAGTCTTTCGTTATGGTCGTGCTACAAATTCCTCTTTCAGTCACAGTCCTTCTCCTCTTTCCCAACCAAAATCTTCTTCCAATCCTTAGGCGTCCACCTTCTATTTCAGTTTCATTATCACTAGGAAACATCTTAACTTACTCTGCTATGTTTTTCTTGAACTTCTATTGTGACATATCCTAGGTATCTATATGCACAAATCCTTATTCTTCAGACTCCATTCTTAATATCACTTTCTCGCATGCAAGCATCTTGATCCAAACCTTTAAATACTTCAAATAATGACCTCTAGGTACTTGGAAAAAAATTATTTCCACCTCAATGTATGATTGTGTCGTGTCGACAACAATTTCAGTGATGTATCCTTCAAAATAGTGTCAACCTAGAACTCAACCACCTTAGATATGGGTTTTCTAACACTTTTCAGCCGCTGAATCAACTAAGGACTCCAATTTATTGGTTCCCCCCATTGTAAGTTTCTATGCTGAGTTGTTAGCCTCAACAAGCACTCATACAACAAAATATAAAATTCACAAAAGAAAATCGGTATAGCGGTATCGTTCGAACCACTAAGTTAGATTCAACCAATATCCTTTACTTTATTTCTGTCCAAATTCTATTTCCCTAGGATCCACCCAATCATGAATTTCTAGCTTCGTTGGGTGCCACAAGATATCCCCACTAAAATGATTTACGGTACCGACAATGAAACCATTTGTTGGATTTCTCCTCCGGTCGACCCAGGTTCAAATCCTTGGTCATCAACAAAGATCCATATATCGGCTTGACAGAGTAGGGCTTAGCCAGCAGCAACTGTGACGTAGATGCAGTCTCACCCGAGATATCCTTATGAGGAACTTCGAGAACCAGGTTTTTGCAGTTAGGTGGGGATTTCTACTCCCGATGTACCTTATCACAACGCTCGACCGAAGCCAGGTTTTATACTTCTTATTCCTTGTCTTTTCATTCAAGATACAATTCTAATTACCAGTCGACACATATCATAATAATCAACATAACAGTATTTCTACAGATTCATTCAATAAGTAGTGCGATAGACACATATGACAGATTCTTCATAAACAAATGCAGAGTGACACATTCAGATTTACTTATTTACAAAATACATGCAACTGACATAAGCACATTAACCAATGATACACAGAGACAACAATTAACGCGGAAACCTATCTGGGAAAAATCACAAAGGCGCTCTTCATCTGGAATAAGAAATATATTAGCACCTTTTGTCTGTGCACTCAACTTGCAGACTCTTCTCTAGGTATTCTTTACAATTCAGACAAAACTATCTGCCCTTATCCTCTCAGTTTTTAGGTCTAGATACTTCCTCTGTTCTTCACTCCTCTGTCGATCATTCCTCTAGTTAATCAACTTTCCTCTTCTCTTCTCTAACAAAACAATCAATAACGAACGTCATTCCCACACACAGCTTGGGTTCGCCCTTTTATAAGATTCTACCTTTCCTAATCAACCGACTCTTTTTTGTCAGCCGACAAACCATCGTTTCTATTCTCATACATTCAGTTACAACTGGAAATATGCAATATGAGACCAAAATACAATGATGCTTTATGACAAAAAGTGTGTTTTATTCTAACAAACTCCTTACCCATGATGATCTTTCCTTTTCACTACTATGCTCTTCTTCTGTCGTGGTTTCTTCCGTCGTAGCTTCTCTTATTGCCAGTCCTTTCATCATGGTTGCTCTTGTGTCCCAGCTTCTCTTATCATCAATCCTTCCGTTGTGGCTGCTCTTCTATCGCATCTCTTATTTTTTGTCTTGCAACCAAATTCTTTATCTTCTTGAGTAGATTTCTGGAATAATTTTTCCTAACTTGTCCTAGGGCTTAATTCTGAACTCTGAATTAATGTTCCTCAAGGGTACTCAAACATATGCATGGAAATAAGCATAAAATACATCAATTTTGCTAGGTAAATCAAGCGACCAACCAATGACTTCTACATAGTAGCATCATCTGAATCTGATCCGAATGCAGTTTCTCTTAAACTGGAAACCATGGATTTCAAATCCATAATATACAACATATTAAATGTGTAACATCTTATATAAAGAAAATTTGATCTTTCTTTTCAAACTTCAACATTTGTTGACTTCAAGAATCTTCTACTACATGAAGAAGTCCTATGTGAGCGTGTCATTCTCTGTGATGTTCTTCAATGCCTTTTCACTTTCATCGTCATTTCATATTATTTTCTTGAATACCGCAACACTCCAACTGCCTCTCCAAGAGGTTTAACTCTTCTCTGACAATCCTGACTAATATAACTCTTCTCTGACAATCCTGACTAATATAACTCTTCTTTGAGTATCGAATAGTATTCGAGGCTTTGACTATGTCTTTTCTCATGTGGATTTTATCCAAAAGGTATATCACAACCCCTAGATGTCTGAGTCATGTGCAATGACTAACTAGTTGGATATTTTATCTATTGGTTCCTGTGAAGACATATCAATACTCCCTCTTCAACTTTAGAGGAGCCTTGTAGGTGACTGCATGTGATCTTTCCTACAAGTCAAATTCAGTTGCATGGTTAGAAACATTTCATAATATTCAAAACATATTCATAATGACAAATTCTTATGCATAACAACATATTTCACACACTCATGCAACTAGATATATAATACAACATTCATCCATATCCTGTATACATACGGTAACTTTCTAGATGCTTTCCATCTCTACCAGAACATTATTAAGAGTGTGCACTACTCCCAACATGTTAGCAAAGAGGTTTCATTCGAGATAAGTACCAATGTAATGGTGTATAAAACCATAAGCCACTTTCACATCACATGCATATTAGTAGTAAATTGTTCATCAATGTAAACACCCTAACATGCATAATACATTTCCTAAATCTAGGAACATAACTATGTACACAGATGAACAATATCATTTAAGCAACTAAATATACAGGAAATGACAATTCAAATACTTATCTTTGTTTGTTTGGTAGACTCTCTATTGATCTTTGTCTCCTTGCAATCAGTAAAGGAGTCTATGGCAACATGCTCTACTTCATCATCTGATCATCAGGGGATGTGCCTATCTTACTCATGATCAGAAAAAATGAGCAAGTCTTCTACACCATGGGTCACATAAGACTATGTACTAGCATTGAATCTATGTGTCCCTACAAATGCATCCATTCTTATCCAATGTTGAAATGCATAAGAGTATGATCTTCGTCTTCATCAGTAGAATTCTTATGAATAAAAGTACATATTCCTCACCACTTGAGGAATATTCCCCTGCTTTCTTCTCATCTCCAATATATTCATTCTCGGTTTCACCAAGACAAACATTGGATCGCTTTCTGCAACATTCTGAAGTGCTATTGCTGTCTGTAACATTGTCAACCCAATCAGAGTCATCATATTCCTACAGGCAGATCCTCTATACTCTCGCATATCTGAGGCCATACTCAATTGTACTCTTCAAGTACCACACCATGTGCTTTGCCACAACCATGTGAACACATCTTGGCTCCACTATGTACTGGATCAAAGTATTCACCGCAAAGCAAATATTCGACCACATGTTCATCAAGTACATCAATGAACCAATATTTTGCCTATAGACTGTGACATAAACTATTTCTAAAGTAGGCTCACAACACAAATTCAATTTTGATGCCATCGTTGTATCTATATCCTTGCAATCCAACATCTAGAACCTCTTCACGATCTCGACCACATATTTTCCTTTCCTAAGGAAAATCTCCTCTTCATTCTACCACACCTCTAATCCAAAGAATCATGTCAAGATTCAAACTCTAAGATCTACTATAGTAACTCCCTATGAAGTGGAGCACCATCTTCCCTCTACATCTTGTACTCTCTACATTGGGATATTATGTACTGGAGTGACAAGTAGCCTCCTTTGCTGCTAATATTCTGCATATCCATCATGTCTTCTTTCAAGGTCACTAGATACCAAGATCCTCCATCTCAAACTTTGTTGAACATTCCTCCTACACCCATCTATGAGCTTCTCGTACTTTGTAGGATTCCATCTTCCACCTTGTAGAAAAGGTTGATATATCCATCACTCTAGGTGATCCTCAAGCACCTCATGTAACTATATGTTCTATCCCATGGGTGCCTTCTAATCCTATACAAATCCTTTCACGAATATGTGATTCTCTATAGAGAGTCTCTAGTCCAGGAGGTTGCTTGATATGTCCTTCTATTTCAATTACACCATCTGTCTAGTGTAATATCCACTACTGAAGAGGTGTACCTCACCACTAGAGCAATGTCTTGCCATAATTAGCTCCTTCTTTATGAGATAAACCATGAAAATTGCTTTGTATTTCTCGATGTTGTCATTTCTTGCATGCTTGATCTTGTAGATCCACTTGGAAGACACTACACACTTCTCTTCAGGTTTGGAAACCATATCCAAACATCATTCTTCATGATCTACTGGTACTCCTCTATCATAGCATGCTTCCATTGTTTCTTCTTGGGACATTCTTTTGCAAAGTGTCCTTTACAAGTGAAACACATGAACTGTGAGAGGTCCATATTTTTAAGTATTTTTATTCTTGTGAGAATATTCTTCCTTCTTATTCTTTCTCTTCTTGGTGTTAATTTTTAGGGGTCAATTGTCATCTTCATCCATCTTTTCTTCTTTTGCTATCAATCGAACTTTTCTTGCGTGCATTCATCCCAGAGTCTACTGAATTTGGTGAGCCTTCTTATAGCATAAATCCCTTGAATGAAATATTCCCATGACCTTGGGAGACCATTCAAGGTTGTCATCTAGAATTATGCTTCTTCAACATTGTCTCAAATAGCTTCTAGTTGCTCCTTGATTTGAGAGGCCCTTGTGAAGTAATTTTGAATGCTTTATAACATCTGCATCTTCATATCCTTGAGCTGAGTCCTCAAGGTCATCTTCATGTTGATATTATTTTATGGTCAAAGCATCAAACATCTCTTTGGGATTCTTCAAATATTATACATGTGGTATCAAATGGTCCTTGATGGAATCTGCAATGATCCTCTTGGATTTTTATGCTTAGCTTTGTCCTTGTCTCCCTCTGGATCTGCAACTTCTTCTTTCACATAGTTCTCCAAGTCATGATTCTTCAAGTATGAGAAACACTCTATACTTCCATGATTGGAAATTCTCGACTCCTTTAATCTTGTCCTCAAGCTTGGTATTGTTTGTCATCATAAAAAAATGAGAACCTCAAATGGAAATAGAGAGAATAGAACTTACCAATGAGATTTCTTCAATTGGATGCTTGCTTCAATGCTTTTCTAGAAGACTGCTATTGATGGACCTAGGGTTTGCTAGAGAAACCCTAATTTTTCAATTTTGGTGACTTTCAGATCTAATTGGATAGAAATGTGTGCCTCCTTAAGGCGATATGAGAAGTATACTCCTTTTCCCAAAACTATGGATAGAATTGGAAAATATCTAATGCCCTAGTTTTCTCAGCAGCTGTGTTGGGTCAAAACATGAAATTCCACGGAATGAAAAAATTCTTCAATAGAAATATGTGCCCTCCTAGGGTGATTTAGATGGTCCTCCTTCAATTGATCTGTGGAGGGGAGTTCTTGGAACAAGAAGCCCTGGTTTCTTCAATTTATTTTGCATAATTTCCTGATCTTGATTCTGATGTATCTCAAAAATTCCTACTCATTAATGTATAAAAATTTGTCCTAAGATGCGATGATCTATCTTATTTCCAACTCCATAGGTTAGATCAATATTGGATTCACCAAGTGGAACTTATGTTAAGTTTCCCAAGGTGACATGTTTATGGACTAGTTCAATATAATGAGTTTGTATGGACTGACATGTGTCATTGTTTCAACTTTGGGTTCTAAAACTCTCACCACAAAACTACAGTTCTTTCCCTATCTGTAACATCTTGCGAAATTCAGTTTGGATCTTCTTATCCCTAGATATAGCAATTCTCCCTAGGTCACTTGTTTGAGATTGAATTGTGGAAAAGTATGGAACCCTAATTTGGAGGGATCATATCTCCTGGAGTATAGCGAATATGAGGCTGAAACATGCACACAAGGTACATAAATATTTAACCTTCATCCTATCCAAGTTTCTTCTCCTTATCCTTCGTCAAACTTTAATTATAGAAAAAATGCCAGATGACTAGATTTTTCCATGTAGGGTTTTCAAGCATGAAACCTAATCTGCAGTAGTTGCAGTTGTAGCAATGATTCAGCTGCACAAAGAATTATTTCAGGGTGTCTATGATTCAATGTTATAATTTTGATGGTTATACACGATCTTAAAACATTTAGCATCATAACATCATAACCATATGCAAAGGATCATTCAAAGAAATACAAGCACAACCACACAAAAGAACACATAGACTTTTCCTAGGAAACCCTCATGGGGGAGAAAACCCAGGAAAACTTCCTCAATACAAAACTCAACCAAGTACATTGTAAGAACCCAAGAACAAGAATAGAAGCTCCCTTTTCATAGTATAATTCCTTTCTCTCTTCTATTGTGAAACTGCTTGAGCAAGAAGTGTGTACAAATGAGGGAGGGTGCCTCCCTAATTATATTCTTCAGTTGGGTGACTTTTTGGTCCAACGGGGCCAACTAATGGACCTTGCTGGTATGAAATCTTCTAGGGAGACTCAAAATAACATTTATATAATACTTTTGTGGGTACTATTGCCTCGACTTACAATGGAGGTTTTACCTTATGACTTTTACATGACCAATTACATCAAGGACATCTCCAAATGGATGAATAACATCTTCGAAGGAGGAATACAATAAAAGTACAATAGAATATCTTCTAACGTTACGTTTATTTCAATTCGAATGACTCCACATTCATGTCATTATTTTACTTTTAGTTTAAGACATATGGATTTTCCCTTCAGAAACAAATTATTCTAATGGTTAGAACCATTTCATACTCATGAATTTTATTCACATGGATACTTTCAATATACTGATAATAATTTACATAGTTATGTACATATATTAACTAATTGTTTTAACATAACCCATTCTAATCTCATGTACTAATTTGCAGCCTTATATTAGTCTTATATCAATCCCATATCAGTATTATACCAGTCCCATATTAGTCCTATATCAATCCCATATCGTATCTTATTAAAGAATTTAATGCATCCAAATGTTCATAACTCATGAACAATCATGTATCCCTAATCTCATATGAAAATTTCAGCCTTATATGCAACCCTATATATCTCAAAAAATTACAACCGTGTATTCTTCTCTCATGAAAGTTTATGCTGGCCCAAATCCATAGTATTTATGCATATCATATATTCCATGATCTTTAACATTTGCCAATAACAAAAAAAAACCAGTATATATGCTCAACATTTTATACCTTAACACAATTCCTAATATCAAGATTACATATCTCTATATGACAGTAAGGAAACATATTCAAAACACCTTAGATCTGATTTATAACATAATATAATAATCAAAATACAAAGCACTTATATTTATTGTTTTTGTGTGGTGTCCCTTATGATCTCTGCGTCCTTATGGAAATTTGTTGGAGTCCTTCTTTATTCATTGTAACTTTAAACACTGCAAAAACTTATTGCATGCACTGGGTAGCGAATCACTGTATGGAGAATAAGGATCCCTTGCACACTAAATTGAATGATTTTCTTCACTAAAGGAAACACTCCTTTTGATCATCGTTTTCCTCAGATGATTTCTTCTGAGAAGGTTAACCTTCTTCTACATAGGTGGATGCATGAAGTCTTTCTTCATTCTTCTTCCTTGCATGGCTCTCTTTTGCAAACTGCCCCTTCTTTCAAAAAGAGAAGCATTTATCTTTTGATTTGTCAAAGTTCTTGGTGAACTGTTTCTTCATTGCGTGGAAGAAATTATTGGGAGTGAATGGCTTCCTTTCTTTCTTCATTCTTGTCGTGAGGGAAATATTCTCGTCCTCGGTACACACAACCTTGCTCTAGATGCGCCCTTCTTCTTGGATGCAATCATGTCATAATATTTAGAAGTTGGGTTGCTCTTCTCTTCCATTTAATGTAGTCAAGAAGGTGTCCCATGATGAAGGGAGCCCATCGATTGTGGTTTTAAGAAGGTCATTCTCATTCGTCACCACACCGATTCTTGCAAGATGATCTTTCACTTGTGAAATCTTTGTGAAGAAGGATGCTACGGTCTCATCCTTTTCCATATTTAGGTTACACAACTTGTTCTTCAAAGCCCTCGTTTTATTAGGGGACTTCTTCTCATAAAGGTTTGATAGCGTTTCAAAAAATGCCTTTATGGTCTTCAATGGAGTGATCATGGACATGATATTGTCCTTCACTGAGTCATATATGATCCTCTTTTCCTTTCCTTGATTCTTCTTGAAATTGACTCTCCCCATATTAGTTGTAGGCTCCACTACCATAGTGGTCAGGAATGAATCAATCTCATGCTCACAAAGAATTTTCAACACTACTACCTTCCATTTGTTGAAGTTGGAAGTACCTTCAAGGTGGTCTTTCAATCGAACAAAAATTAATTTCATGGTTGCAATATTTTGCTCAAATCTTCAAAATCTATGTAGGCTTAACTTGCTACACAAAAGTAATCTCCTTCATGTCCTATGCTCTGATACCATGTCGATGTTTGAGCAAAATATGAAGATATTTGAACTTCAAAACTTTTATCAATCAATCACTGCACATATGAATCTCATAAATAAATTGGCCACATAAATCATTCATCCATAAGAGATAAGGTATACCTTGGGAAAACCCTCCAAATACGTAGGATGAAAAACCCAACAATTCTTTGAGTATGATAGATAGATTTGCATAGAATGGTTTAAAACACATAATAAGATTGCCCGATAAGAGATATCACCTCAGTAGTAGAGAAGATAGATCCACAAAAAACTCTATAATGAACTTGCCAAGTGCCCGAAACTTTAATAACAATTCAAAAACTCATCCATGTAATGTTTTCCTGACACTAGTGCACACATGCACTTCAATTTCGAATTTACTGGAGGAGCATTAACACTGGTGCATGGGATTCTATCCATGCAAACATTAGTGTCCTTCCTGCACTGGTGCTAAGTCATTGTCCTCAGATTCTTCCCCGTGCATAATACATGCACCATACCTTCCAAGAATAGATTTAACTAAATGTTAATTGGCTTTGAATTGAACTCTATCTTCAACTGAATGCATGACCACAAATTTAGGAGACTGACTGAGAGTCATTGTGCTTCACTCTTAGTGTCGTCGGTGCTTCACTTTTAGTGTCATCCATGCAACCTTCTATTTTTAGCTTTTGCATGGATCTTTCTAGTTAACTGGTGCATGCTTTATTAAAACTGTCGAGGCTTTACTAAACCCTTTACAATTCGAGTTCACTAGAGGCATGCATGGGTAATTCAAATCCTTTCTCTCTCTCTATGCTTATCTCATTATCATTAATTATTTACTGCATGGTCCACATGTGTTATTAATTATTTATCCATCTTATCATATCATACTCGAAAGAATTATTACATACTGATGATCATATCATATTACCCCAGGTCTATTAGTGTTTCAACAAATATGAAGAAACTTAAAATTTAAAACTTTAATCCACAATTATAGTGTAGATGGATCTCATCAATAATCGAAATACATAAATAAATCAAACCATAGAACACATGATATACCCTGGGAAAACCCTCCATTGATTCATAGGATTAAAAACCAAGCAGACAATATTAGAGTTTGATTGATAATCGACAGATAAGGATTACAACACAATAGCAGATTGCCTTTTCCAAGAGCACAAGAGAGTAGAGATCAAATGGAACATTGTGATGATCTTGCCAAGTGCATAGCACTTTAATAACAAGTCAAATTAGGTCATACAAGGAAGGTAGCGAATATTTGCATGCTTCAGTAACTTGTTAACAATGAGAACACTATCTCATCTTCAACCATGCACCCCCACTAATTCATTGAGTTTAACTACCTCTAACTGAGTTGTTAACTGAATGAACTGAACTGAACTGAACTGAATGTAATTGCATGTAACTGAATGGAAATGAATGTAAGTGAACATAACTGAATGTAATTGAACAGTACTGAATGTTACTGAACAGAACTTAATATAGTTGAACATAACTGAATGTAACTAAACAAAACTAAATGTAATTGAATAGAACTGAATGTAACTGAACATAACTGAATGTAACTAGTGCTTCTCCATCAGTGTCGTCTTTAACAACCACTTGCATAAATTGAGGAGTTGATTCCTTAATCAATTGAACTTGTTTTATCGCAACTAAGACTCAACTGATGTCTTATTAATTCAAGTTCACTTGGAGGCATACATGGGCAATTCAAATTCTCTTTCTATCTCCATGCTCGTATTAATTTTCTCTACATGGTCCATATGTGTTTCATTAATTCTATATCATATCATACTCATAAGATTGTTTCTGAACCTATGATCATATGCATTACCCCGGGTCATATAGTCACACGCTAAAGTAAATCACTTTAGGGGTAGCTGATCCCTAAATGAGACTTGTAGCACATGTTGACCATGACTAACCATACATCACATAGCATATCCACTTTACATAGTAAATTCCACCACCTCACAACATGAGGATGTTTGTAGAACTTGATATTACTCACAGGTCTATGTCTTGATATTACTCACAAGACTCAACTTTATATTACTCACAAGCTTTACGATATCACCACCTCAATCATGTGAGGATATTTGTAGGACTTGATATTACTCACAAGACTAGAGAATGACTCCTGATGTTTTAATCTCAACAAGGTCATATAGTCACAAGCTAAAGTAATTCATTCTAGGGGTAGCTAATCCTTAAAGGAGACTTATAGCACTCAATAATCATGACTAGTAATACATCACATAGTATAACCACCTCAACAAATGGAGGTCCACAGTCTTGATACAACACAAGACTTCAATGTTGATACAACACAAGATCATCTCCACAATTGGAGATCCATCTCATAGGGTACTGTCTATGAGAATCATTGACTTGATACAACACAAATCCAGATTTGATACAACACAAGTCTACAGTCTTGATACAACACAAGACTACAGTACTAGCATCCCACCTCAACACATGAGGATATAGATAGGACTTGATACAACACAAGTCCCGACTTGATATAACACAAGTCCGGAGAATGACTCTTGATGTTGTACAATCAACCCCTTGTAGGCAAAATTTGGAAACATTTGTGGGTAGAACTTAGTTAGCAAATATGTTCCACCATTCCACCAATGAATTCAGATGCCATTTCACAATTCGCATGGTTTTCTCAATCACTCTGTAGAAGCCTCTATTAAACCCTTTGTATGGACAATTTTTTTCTTTCCAACTATGAATTTGCAGGGTCATATATAATTTTATTACCACTCTACATGTCTTCCCTTAAAACAAGTAAGAAATTGTTATTCCTAATTGTCTTGTTATGATAACAAACATGCAATGGTTATTCCAAATTATCGTGTTCCCTACTATTTTTGGTACAATAATAATTATTTGTTAATTGTTGTTTTTGTGTAGAAGGGTCGAAAAGGATTATAAACACTAAAATTGCATCCATAACTTTAGGGCGAAATGCATAGAGGCATAAATAATTAATAGACATGAGTTCATTGAGTATTGGAATTCCAGTATTACAAATCGTAGAGATATGATTTGTAATGCATATGAGGCATGGTTGAATGTTTTCAAGTTGCAACAGTAAATTTTGAGTTTTTATGCTAGCCTATCAAAAGCGTCATATACATTTCCTAGAAAAACAGATAACAATATCAGATGAGATTGTCTATAAAAACAATCTTCTTTAACTTCATTTTAGATTTTTTTAATAACTATAACATAATAATTATCTAGCAACACGTTTACTCAACGCATACCTACACTCATTTATACATGTTTTACATGCCCAACGAGAAAACATTGTTTGTTTAATCTAAGCAAAACTCTCTTATATCCCACATAGTAAACCACTACACTAACAACATTGCTCAATCTTGTTGTTAAAAGAATTAGGAATAATACCCCAGAAAAAAAAGAAAAAAAAAATATGAAGTGTTTGGCCAAAAATGTTTCATTGCAATCTTAAACAGATTTATGGTATTTGTACGTGGAAAACCCATCCGGGGCTCACGCATTTAGACGAAATAAGAATATTTTGCATCATTTTGGCTCATATACATTATTAATTGCGAGGTCTTAGACTATATAACTTTGACGTTAAAATGCATTTCATAATTTCACGATGACGGACCTTATATCCTAAAGTAGTCAAACTCAAGGCCATGAAAGGTAGTGAATGTGACGATTACATATAAAATAATATATTTTAATAATAATATCATTAGATTTGTAATTTTAGTGAAATATATTTAACAATATTATCATTGGATGAGTAATTTTAATGATTTTAGATGATATATAAAGGAGTGTGTATTCATTTTAATGATTATTATATCAAGTATTTAAAAACTTTATATAGATCACATAGGGGAAGTGTAAGCTTTTCTAGTATGAATTTATAATTAAGTTAAAATATTATTAATAAAGAATAAATTAATTAAGTTAATTATATTTAAAAAGTTTATGCATTCTAGTATATTTTAACAAAAATGAAACAAAATAGAGCCACTAAACTCCAACATAAATAAAACAAAACAAGATTAGATATAAATTGGCCTTTGGCTCCTAAATTCTATGCTATCATGACGATAAAAGTAAAACAAATACATCTAAAAAACTAAAATAGAGGGAAAACAACTTGGCCCATCGCTACTAAATGATATGTTTTCATGACAATAAAAAACAAAATATATACATTGAAGCCTCTAAAATATAGAGAACCAACTTGGCCCCTCGCAATTGGACTCTATGCTATCGTGGCAGTAGAAGTACAGTAGATAAAAAGTATTCCTAAGAGATAAAGAGCATTGAACCTTGGATGACCTTGAGCAAGAAGTAATATTTATCACTGAGTTACTGCATCTCTTCAAGAATACTAATCAATGGAAGATATATTGCAACTCTTCGACTCGTTATCTTCTACTACAATCTAAGTGTTTGATGTGTCTTTACATCTTCAAGCACAATGGTTAGTTAGACCCTTTATATTAACACATTTGAAAAAGTCCCTCTCTAGTAAAACTGTGTGGATACATGTTGGAAAATATAAATCAAGGCTATACATGAACTTAAATGGATGTTAGGGATTCCCTTCACTTTTATATATTTTTATAAATTATTACTCAACACAGCGTTTGCATGACAAGAATCAGTGAATAAGCTTGAATTTGTTACAATAATTCAAGCTCCATTATCTCATTCATGTGAATATAAAACAAATATCTTTTAAATATCACAAAATAGGAGAATCTCATAAGTTCGCAAAAAATTAAACAAGAAAGTGTACAAGCTTGAATTTGCTACAATAGTCTAAGCTCCATTGGCTCATTTATAATAAGACAAAATAAAATATTTTAAATTCACAAAATAGCTTGGCCCCTAGCTAGTAAATTATATGCTATAATGACAATAAAAGTAAAACAAATATATTCAAGACCATGTCGATAAAAGCAAAATCGATACATTGAACCCTATGAAATAGAGGAAAACCAACTTGGCCCCTTGTCATTAGACTCTATGCTATCATGACAATAGAAGTTAAAAAAACTTTAAAAAATAAGGCCTTGGAGATAAAGAACATTGAAACTTAGATGGTCTTGAGCAAGAAGTGATATTTGTCGTTAAGTTACTACATCTCTTCAAGAATACTACTCAATGAAAGAGCTATTACAAATCTTCCACTTGTTATTTTGTCTACTACAATGCAAGTGGTTGATGTGTCAATACATTTTAGGGACAATGGATAGTTATACCTCTCTATTAACACATCTCAATAAGGCCCTCCTAATAAATTTGTGAAGATAGATATTGGAAAGTTATAAATCAAGGCTATATGTGAACTTAAAGGGATGTTAGAGACTATTTTTAAAAAATATTGCTGAACATAACCTTTGCATGACGAAAATCAAACAAGAAAGTGTACAAGTTTGAATTTGCTACAATAATCTAAGCTTTGTCATTTATATGAAGATAAAACAAAAATATTTTAAAGATCACAAAATGGGAGAATCTCGTACTCTAGCAAAATCAAACAATAAAGTGTGCACACTTGAATTTGGTTCAATATTTTAAGCTCCATTATCTCATTCGCAAGAAAACAAAACAAAAATATTCTAAAGATCATAAAATAGAAAATCTCGTACTCTTAACAAAAATAAAACAAGAAAATATACAAGCTTGAGTTTGGTATAGTAGTCCAAGTTCCATAGATAAAACAAAAATATTTTAAAGAGGACAAACTAAGAGAAGAATATGATGCTCTAGTAAAAATAAAACAAGAAAACATACATGCTTAAATTTGTTACAATAATTTAAGTTTTTCTTTCTTTTTCACACGTGAAAGTGCTGGCCTTGAACTTACCTTTTGTGTCAAAACCCTGCCAAAATTAAACATAGATCCGTTGGGTAAAATACTTCCAAATTCACCAGTACACCGTCCACATTGAAACTAATATTTTCACATCTCATTCATACTAAGATAAAACAAAAATATTTTAAAGATCGCATAACAAAAAGAATCTCATGCTCCTTTATCCCAATTCCTAAGAAGAGAAAACAAAAATCATTAAAGCGTAAAGATTAAAAAATTGGGAGGGAGCTCAAATGTTGTGAGGAGGAGCAACATAAACGATATGGTGAATCTCGTGAAGAATAGTACACCTTAAATGAAAATCTGCAGAGCCATATTAATGGAGCATTGATGAAGGTTCGAGACATATTGATGTGTGTTAGGACAAAGCATTAAATAAAGTTTTGAAGGCAAATAATCAAAGGCTCAAAACGGCCCAAGGAGATTGATTTTCACCATGAGTGTCATAAACCATGCCAAAATCACCTCTAACTATATGTTTCAACTTTCCTCGCTTTTAAGCAAATGCTGCTAAGTGTGTCATGAATGTCAAATTTGATAATGAGTTAATAAAATTAGGTTATTAAAAGAATAGTCATGGGTGAATGAGATGTGACTAAAAATAAAAATAAAAAAGACATTTTATTATTTAATTGAAATAAAAATTAATTTGAATTAAAAAAAACTTATTATATATATGTTAAAGTTCGTCTTGAACATGTTTAATTTTTGTCTTTTTTATTTGTATATTTATATTTTGGTTTAAGTGTGTTTGTGTGTGTGTATTTTAGTGCAAATGAAGGATGGTTGTTAAAGAGGATTTTTAATTCACACACATTTTTATATTTTTAGACTTCGAAAAAATGAATATGCATTAAGACCTTACTCCACGTAACTCTCAAGTCCAAGGACCGAATCTTGTTGATTGAATCTTAAGGAACTATGTACACATTATCATTGCACAAGTAAGATGACTACCATAGCCTTAAATAATTCATGAACACTCGATAAAACTCTAAAATTATAAACCTTGCACACTTACTAGTTCATTGGTAAGGTTAGTATGAAATTGCATGACCATGAGCTCAAATAATCGTTGAAAATGGATAAGAATTAATTTGTGGGGTTTCTAATTGCTTTTCAAATTTAGGGACTTTTAGTCTATAGACCAAATTTCTCGCATACGAAATTTAAGCATCATTTGTTTGCTTTCATATATATTTTTGCACATTGTTGAGCTCAATGTGATGTTATGTGTACAAAGAAGATGTATCACTACTCCTATGTGTAATGTGGAAAAAATAATCATCATGGTACCACTCTCAAGTAACCAGTTTTCAATGGACCCGACATTCAATTATGGGTAACCCACCTCAAAAGACTCATTGTGAGGTTTCAATAGCATTACTACAACTCTCCAATGATATTTATTGTGGACCCAAGGACCCATACATAAAACTAGGTCCACAACCATAAATTCCAAAATCATTGATCTAAACAACAAGATCAATTGGCTTGAAGTTAAGCTCAAAACCAATATTGTCTCTCAAGTCACCCAAATTAATCTAAGTCAAAGTCCCAAGGTTGATAACCTCCATTTTGATATGCAAGGCATCTCCCACCAATTAGCTCTCCTTACCAAAGGCAAAGGTATTCAGTAGGAGTTGTTGGAGCAATAAAAAAGGGGCGAGTACTCCAATAGTTGAAGGCATAGCCATGGTTTGCACTTTACAAGAAAACAACCAAATTTGTGGCCAAGATATGATTAATTTTGACATGTTTGATCCCCCTAGTCAGGTTACCTAAATGGAACATTGTTTTTCCCTTCATGGAATTATTGATGACATGATGAAACTTAGAGTGGGAGTATTATAACTAGACTTAGAAATATGGAAATGGTGGAAATGGTTGTAATGAGATAACAAAATTTATGGAGGTTACATTGTCTAGAAGTAGTTTGTGAAAGCCATCTATGCTTGTTTTGACAGAGAATGACACTACTTGGGAAGATTAACCAAGTTGTGCCAAATATGCATAGTAGAAGATTTTATAGCACCTTTTGAGCAATTGGCAATCTACAGAGAGGGTCTGGTTGGCACATTTTTTGAAAGAATGCTCCATTAGTGGTCTCAAGGGAGGAATTAAAGCACAAGTCTCATTGCAACATCATGCTACTTGGTTGGAGGTCACTTATCAAGATCTACAGACATCGACAATGATAAATCCACATCTTTAAAAAATTATCCTTTATGTCCCACCTTCACACTCCTATGACATCCACGACCATTTTCCCTCATTCTCGGCCCTTGAAAATCCATGAGTTGTCCCAAACATAAATGGAAAAATGCTAATGCCTTAAACTTTGCTATAATTGTGACGAGGTAATTTCCAGGGCATAAATGTAAGGAAAAGAATTATTTAAAATTAATGTGCCCCAACCTAACCACCTCGAGGGAAGATACAAGGAATTCACCCCTAAGTTGGAAGTGATATAAACTACACCTCCTCCCTAAGACCCTGTAATTGATTTCCTAAATCAAATATCAAAAAGTAGTTGTGCTAATTCAAAGTGGAAACACCCATAATTTAATTCATCGTCAAGTGGCAAAGGAAACCCAATGTTATGTCCATGCACTGCACAACTTCCAAATTATGATAGCAAATGGTGTTGTGATGAAATGTGGGTTTAAGTGCGAGAATGTAAAACTTAAAGTAGGGAGGTATTAGCTCAAATACAACATGTTTGCTATTGAAAAGGGGGGATGTGATGTGCTGCTTGGTGCATAATGGTTGCAAACATTTGGTCATGTTACAATGGACTTTGAAGAATTGTACACGAATTTCAGTAAGGAAGCTCATCAACATACTATCACAGGGTTCAATTCTAACTTCTCTAAAATTATTAGTTCTCATCATATGGAGAATCTCCTAAAGAAAGTCCACTTAAGCGTTATAGCCCTATTCCACACCATCCAAGCCATGGATGGCCCGCCACATGAAAGTTGTTGAAATTTGTGGTTTCTCTTTAATAAACATTGACAAGTATTTGATACATGCAAGGGATTTCCCCCTTCATGAGTTGAGCACGAGCATAGTATCCCATTTATTCCAGGTAGTCAACCACTCAATGTGTGTCCTTATCAACATCCTTTTCCCAAAAGAATGAAATTGAAATGATTACTAGGGAATTTTTGGAAGTAGGGGTATTTTTTGAAGTACTAACTATATCATCACCCATGGTCATGGTCTTAAAGAAGGAAGGCGTAGGTGCATGTGCTTGGATTTCTATGTTGTCAGTAAGTTGACCATCAAAGAAAAATTCCCCATCCTAGTAGTTAATGATCTCTTGTATGAGCTTCATGATGCCAAATTATTAACTAAAGTGGACCTTCACCCAATCTACAACCAAATAAGGATGAAGGAGGTAGAGATTCCTAAAACTATTTTTTTTGTGTCCACAAAGTTCAGTATGATCTCTCAGGGACACCCTTTGTGCTTTTATATGCCCCATTCACTTTTCAGAGGCTCATGAACAAGATTTTTCAATGTTTCCTACAAATTTTTGTGTTTCTATTCTTTGATGATATATTGAGTTATAGTAAAACCCGGAAGCACATCTAGAACATGTGAATAAATCCCTACAACTCCTTAAAGAGAACCAACTATTCCCATTACTTAGTAATGGTTGAGAGTTAATCTAAAGAAGATTGTGGCTATGTAGGACAAGTCATCCCCAAAAATTTTGAAAAGCTTATGGGGTTTCTTATGACTTATGAGCTACTATAGAAAGATTGTAAAGAATTATGGGAAAATTGCTGCCTCTTTAATAACCTTAACAAAAATGATTGTCATTATATGGATCGAGGCTACAAAGCAAGCCTTTTAGCCTTGAAGGATGTCATCTCTACTACAAGCATCTTAGTGGTGCTCAAGTTCACTAAGACTTTTGTTTTAGAATGTGATGCTTCAAATAGAGGCAGAAGAGTAATGTTAATATGAGAAGGGTGTCCCCTAGCCATCATTTGTAAACAATTGTGTGATAATAAATTGGGAAAATTCATCTAAGATAAAGATATGATGGCCATCCAATATGTTGTTGGTACTTGGTACTCATATCTCATTGGGAAATGCTTCCATATCAAGACACAATTTGGATGATTTTATGGAACAACTGTTGTCATCCCCATAGTATGTCTCATAAATATGTGGATGAAGGTTCTCTCTTTGTTTTATCATTACATTTACAACTGATTGGATAACATAAGACCAATGAGATTGGTTAGAAAAATTCCATAGTGGGTCAACTCGTATAGAGACTTCAAGAGGACCCCCATCCACCTCAGACCAATACTTGGCAACAAGACACCTTATGATGTAAAGGTTCTCTTTTTCTAGTGCCAAACTTATATTTGAAACTATGGATATCAAAGGAACTTCACTCATCCCCTATAACTGGTTATTCAAGTTTTGAAACAACCTATGAACAAGGCAAGCATTCTTTCTTTTGGTAGGGCATGAAACAAGACATCTGTGCTTTTGTAGTGGAATGTGTCGTTTGTCAAATTAACAAGGGTGAGGCAATAAGGACTCTTGAATCTTTGCAAGCCCTATTGATATCATCCACTATCTGGATTGATAGTTCCATGGACTTTATCACTGATTTATGAAATCAAACACCACATTGCACATCATGTTTGTTGTTAATTGCCTCTCTTAATATTCCCTTTTTTGTGTTCTATAACATCCCTTCACACTCTCCATAATCACTCAAGTCCATGGATTGAATATTTAAGTTACATGGCATTCCCACCTTCATTCTGCCATATTGTAATCCCACATTCACTAACAAAATCTAGCATGGGCAATTTCAATTGCACGACACTCAATTAATATACGAGCACAACTTATCACCCCAAAACCAATGGGTAAACAAAAATGGTCTTCAAGTGGTTGGAAACCTATTTAAAACACCTTGCCTCAAACAAACAATAACAATGGGTAAAGTGGTCATCCATTATAGAAAGGTCATTTAATACTACTTATCATGGTGCTACAAAAATGTATATGTATGAAATTGTCTATGGTAAACAACCTCTCTTAGTGGACTCCTAATTGCTATGCAATTACAAGGTCCATGAAGTGGATTGCATGCTTAGCACCAGAGAGGCCATTCTCTACACACTCAAGGACAATATAGTCATGGTTCAAAACCAAATGAGACAACACATTAACTATCATCACTTTAAATGATCTTTCATTCAAGCAAGTTGAGTATTTCTTCATCTTCAATCCTATAAGTAGATCTATGTCAATTATAAAGGTATTTAGAAGTTAGCACTAAATTTTTATATATCTTGTAAGATCCTTTAGTCATTGGACAAGTTTCTTACAAATTTACTCTTCCAACCCACTCCGACGTCCATAAAATATTTCATGTATTTTGTTTGAAGCTAGTTATGGTGTAGAATTGAAAATTCCAAACTAGTCTTTCTGAATTGGATGAAGAAGGATCTGTTTGGATCTAGTTGGACTTAGTTCTAACCACTAGAGAATTCTAGCTATGCCATTGCACGGTCAAAGAAGTCCTAATCTATTGGAAGTATATATAGCCAAAATATTCCACACAAAAACTAGTTGCAATTATACAATAGTTTCCACACCTCCACGCTTGATGACAATGTTGCTCTTGAAGCATGGGGGGCGGCGGGGGGCATGTTAGGGTCCTACCCTAAATTCCTTACACTTGATATATTTAGGAGTTAGTTAATCATTCCATGAGGTCATCAGTTTTGAAGAAGGTCCATTAGATAGCTATTGGATAGTTATTTAATGTAAAAGGGGCATCATAATTAAATAAATCCCATTGATTACTCATTGATAACGAGACCATAAGCAGCTAGGATTTTACTATTAATAAACAATATATATATCTAGATGGTTATGTAATGGTCATCAAGTGTTTTTATTATAATTGGAGAAAGGTTTATATGAGCTACCCACTTGGAGATGCTTGTATGTATTACTCACTCTTTTAGAGATCTTCTGTTATAATTTTGCAAGTCTAATCTTATATTCTTTTCTACATTTAATTTCTCTAAATCTTATTAATATTATCACTTTGCATATGTTACATACAAAGTAATTCAAAATTCAAAATTCTCCAAAAGCATTAGCTTTTTCATCTTAAAAACATATTATAGGCTTTCCCTCTATTTAAAGAGTTTTATTTCATGATTATTATACCCTTTCTATTAACATATTTCTACAGGTCTCTATCTAATAAAATTGTTTAGATAGATGTTGAAAAGTTATAAATCAAGGCTATATATGAGCTTAAATGGATGCCTTGTAGTTTGCATTTGTTACAATGGTTTGATTTCAATTATTTGATTCATTGGAAGAAAATGAAAAAAAAAAAGACATTAAAAAAAGAGAGGAAGTAAAGAGTCTTTTAGCCATGCATATAAAGGAGAGGCCAAGCAACATAAACAATTTGAAGACTCTCATACACACAAAGAAAGTACACACTAAAATAAACGAAGGCCAAGCAACATAAACAATTTGAAGACTCTCATACACACAAAGAAAGTACACACTAAAATAAACGAAGGCCAAGCAACATAAACAATTTGAAGACTCTCAAACACACAAAGAAAGTACACACTAAAATAAAGTTTTAGAAGCCATATTTATGGGGTATTGATAAAGGCTCGAGAGGTTGAATGTATAAATGAGGAAGTAAATGTGAAATCATAATAACATGATATTATTTTAATGTGTTTATGATATTATAGAATGTTAAAATAAAAATATATAAAAATGGCAATATTAAAATCAAAACATCACATGATAAGTTGATAAATGATAATATGTTTTTGTATTTTGTATTTTTTTAATATTTTTTTTAGTTTTGAAAAAAGTAATTAATGCCATGTGAAGGTTGTTACATAGCACTTGTAGAAAATTTTATATTAAACTATTTTAATTGTTTTTATGTTTTAGAAATCAACTCGCACTCTTATCCATTTATGTCTCATTAATAACCTCTTTGCTCAATTAAAAAATGATTTATTTTTTCTTCTTCAAAATAATCAATTTAATAAATTGTTTTTTGAAATGAAAAAACTTTATAAAAAATTATAGCATGAAATTAAACTACTACAAAGCCAAAATGCTATGACTTGAAAATAAAAATTATATTCCCTACTTTGGTAGGGACTAATAAAGGTTTGAAGACAAAATAAGGCCCAAAAGGGTCAAGGGAGATTGATTTTCACCATTGGTGGTCATAAAACATGCAAGAAGTCACATCTCCAATCTTATTTTCTAGTTTTCCTTACTTTTAAGCAAAAGCCACAAAGTGTCCCCTCAATTCCAAATTTGATGTTAGGTTTCAAATTATTAACAATAAAATTAAGCAATTAAAAAAAATCCAGGTGTTGTGCAAGACGAAGTGAGAAACAAAATTGGAAATAAACTTCATAATATTTTTTCGCTCGAAATTCTCTCACTTGGCGAGAGCGGCCTTTGGCATGAGAAACCATAACCCACGGGCATCTATTCCCTCAAGATCACTAAGGGATTTCACCCGACCTAGACCACACCAACCATCAACTTGACTAGATTTCGAGTTGTCTCCTCCCAACTAGCTTACCCCTAATGGAAATTGAAACTCGGTCGCCTTACTGATGAGAACCACACCTTAACTGAATGAGCTAACGTGAATTAACAATTCATAAAAAAACTAATAAATGAAATAATATTAATTCAGGAAATAATTGAATCTAGAAAATTGTAATAAATATGATAATAATAAGAAAAAGAAAATAATATTGACAAGGCCAAATATCAAAGATCACGTACCCCTTCACCTTGTGTCAAGTCAATGCATGTAAGTATATTGTTATGAGGTTCATTGTACAATCACTAATTCATTTTTTTAACAGTAATGATTACTTGTGTTTATATCAATAAAGAGGATGCGACCTAATCGGACATCCTAGAATTACATCTGATGGCTACATAGTGAAATGATTGTACAATACTTTTTACAATGATCAAAATCAAGGAGTTCAATACATCTTGATACTGCGAATCTTCTACAAAAATACCATTCTTTCTCGTTGAGAAATATCCTACAAAATTTACCTAATAACAAAATACATTATAAGACATTTAAAAAAAATCAAAAAATGAAAGGCTTGGCCAATATATCCCCTTTCCCATCCCTTCCTTAGGGACTTCCTAATGATCTTCATCGAGTTAAAATCCTTTTTCATTTCCACATTTTGTCTTCCTTTGGTCTTCCTCTGGAGGTTTGTCACTACTTTCTTTGTAATTAGCTTGCACTAGATTGGCAAAATCGGTGAATTCATTCAAAACCTAGTTCTGGATAATACTCTTTAGTTCTTTGTTTTCTTCATCACAAATCACAACTTTGCCTTTTATGCTCTATTTTCTTCTTCACAAATCACAACTTTGCCTTTTAATACTCTATTTTCTCCTTCACAAACCGCAACCTTCCCTTTTAAGTTCTCTATCTCAACTTCTCCCATTACAAGTGATAGTCCTGCATAACTTGGAGTTCCTCCAACTAACATATATTCCCCTAAGTGTGTTTAGAATCTAAGTGACCACCTTTGCAAGGCTCAATGCATTCCTCACAAATATGATAACCCAGGTGCACCAAATGAGTGAAATTCCAACTCAATAAACATCCCTTTGCATATAGGGAGTCACAAACCTTATTTCCATATAAAGAATAGAAAAAACTTTAATAATTTCCAGTTACATCATCATCTAGAGTTTGGTACCAGGAATCTAAGCCTGTCATCATGACTTTTGAACTGGGAAAAGCGTATCCATTGCTCTCATGCTCGATCCTTCACACGAAATAAATTGCACTCATGCTCATTCATTCCACAAACTTTATTTCCATTGTTGCGCTCTATTGCATGATATTTGTTTGCCACCTGCAGTCCTTATCACACTTGTTAATTAAGTTGGTGATAGTCCATGAATTTGGGTTTTGGACCATAGTTTAGATTGATTTTCACACCGTAATCAGAGTAGTTATGAGATGGAACAATAACCTACATCTTCCCCACAAATTAGGAGATTTCCTTGCCCAATATTATATGCCACATTTACTTGCCTATCTACTTGGAAGTTCAGTACTACAAGAACATGAAAAACATTAACATCTTTGAAATATGTTAGCAATTGCAAAATTCTCCACATTATGTTTCTTAGAGGTCCATCCCTTGGATCTTGCTTAGAGACTAGATATTGAACAATTATCATCGAATCTTCAACTATAGTTCAAGTCCTTATATTACATTGTATGGATTGAAATAAACCTTTCAATAAAGCCAAGCCTTCCACAATATTATTGGACATCTATCCCAGTATCCATGAGAAGTATTGCTTTTTCTTTCCTCCAACGTTGAGGGATTTATCCTCAGTAGCCAGTTTGAATTTACCTTTGCACATGATTTTGGCCTTATACTGCTATGGCCATATTTGTCAAAAATACTTTGTATCTAGAATCTTTCTTTTGAATCCAAGTTCTCACTCCATTGATTGATCCGACAATGAAATTTAAAATACTCCTAGATCAAAGACCAAGCTTTCCCTACCACTTGTCTTGTTGAATTCCTGTGATTTTCAAAGATAGGTATTTCTAGCAAGCCAAATATTCCATATCAAGAAGCAGGGAAAAATTTTCCATACCTACTTAAATAAGAGATCGTTAACAATTTTTTGTGATATTTTTACGCCAAATAACAAAATTTTAGCTCCAATTTGTAGGAGTAACTATATTTATGCATATGCCTTCAAATCTTATTATCCATACTTCAACAACAAATCCACACCCTATGAAAAAAAGGTGTGCACTTTATTTTGCATGTTTGCATAATTGGCACTAAGAAGGTCGCTACAAGTCTCTTATACAAGATTATCATAAAAGGTTGTAATTTTTTTATGACATAGGACCCAAGTTAAAAGCTTTATTTTTTTGGATTGTCGCTCCTCCATATTATGTTCCAAGTTGCATTGCTTGGAAAAGCACTATTATCAATACTTTGTTGTAAATTTCCTTCCTTAACTGAATAGTTACAACATTTTGGTCTCGATATCCTCCTATTTGTTTGTAAGTTCAATGAGTGCTAATCCAGTTAGAGCTCTTTTCATAATTAGCCATTATTGATTTAAATATCCCACAAACTTGAAGGTTTTTCAATTTACCCATCTCCCCTTTTGGTCCCTATCAAAGAATATATGCAAAAATTTGGATTTAATTTCCCTCAGATCTAGATCTGTAGCTTATCCAAATCAGTGTTAACTCTTAATTCCCTTCTCCCAAGAATTTTGTCATCCCATATTCTTATACTACGCCCATTTCTTAACAGTTAAGAGGATCAATTTTTTACTATATTAATTGAGGCTTTGCATAAACTCCATATTGTTGTACACTTAACATTTTGAAAATCATGATCAAAGATTCTACTACAAACTAAGGTTGAATATTTTTTTACGAGAGCACTCTTACACCAAGTTGAAGATCTTGTAGCAATATTCCAAAGAATTTTGGCTCCTAAAGCTTTGTTTAACATGCTAGTATCCCGGATCGCTAAACCTCCTTTCTTTAAAGGTTCCACCACTTGCTTCCAATTGATCAAATGATACTTCTTCCCATCAGCTTTACCACCTTTCCATAGAATTTTTCTTTGAATATTGTCAATCTACTTTGTAATTCCTATTAGGGCTACCAGGACTGAATTATTATAAATAACTTGCGAAGATAAAACCAATTTGATCCACACTACCCTACATGTTGGATTAATCCATTGTGATCCCCATTGCTCAAATTTATTTTCCATCACTAACTTCCAATTTGTAGATTGAAGTTTCCCTAAAAAGATGGGGATTCCTAAATAAGTAAAGGAGTTATAGTCCTTCTTAGCAGTGAATCCTATCATATCAACTATAGTTTTAAAATTTTAAGAATACAAGTTCCAACCATAAACACAACATTTGTGGTTATTGGATTCACCTCTAGTAGCCCTTAAGTAATAATTTAGTATGATTTTGAATCATTTGGCTCTTATTCCAGAGGCTCCTCCTAGCAACAAAGTATCATCAACAAACTGGGAGTGATTCATCTATTTTACTCCTCTAGCTATCTTGTTCCGGGAATATTACCTTGTCTCCTTTTCAATTCTAGTTTTCTGCTTAGAGAATCAACTATTAATATATAGAGCAAAGGAGACAATGGTCATCCCTATCTCAAGCCCCTTCCCCCATAAAACAAATCAGTGGGTATTCCATTCACCAAAGGTGTTATCCAAGGAGTTGTTATGTATGATTGTATCCATTTCAAAACATCTCCAAAAAACCAAATTCCTAAGAACCTAAAATAGAAAGGAACGGTTCACTCTATCAAAGGCTTTTTCCATTCCATTTTTATCACCATTCCTAACTTTACTATAATTTGTTGCTTCCTGTACTAAGATAATATTGTCAATAATTTGTCTTTTAGGGATGAATCCCCCTTGATTACTATAGATAAGATGAAACAAAAGAGGTCTCATCCTATTAGATAGGATATTTGTTATGATTTTATATGAGGAATTGCACAAAGGTATTGGTCTAAATATTGTGAAGCTAGATGGATTTTTTTTGTTTTGGAATCAAAGCCAAGGATGAAAAAATTGGGTAGCCTCTCAATTTGCCTTTTTTCAAAGACAATTTGATCAACTTGCAAAGATAAAAATTTATTATCTCCTAAGACTTCATGTAAAATGATATTGTAAATCCATCCAGCCTCATATCTGTATTAGGCTCTAAGTCCCATATAGCTGAAATAATCTCGCTCTCCTCTATTTCTTTCTCTAATTCTTAGTGTCCATTTGGTTAACTGATGTAGGGATAATATTTCCTAGAATACCCATTATTGTATCTAAATTTGCATCTTCTTGCTTTGTCAATAGATTTCTAAAGTGCATATAAGCCTCATATTTTATCTCCTTATAGTCTGTAATCTTGTTTCCTTAGATTGTAGTCATTTATTTAACATTGTTTCTATTCTTCTTTGCTTTTGCCTGCCTATGAAAAAGGTTTTATTCCTATCTCTTAATTGTAATCAAAGACTTCTCGATTTTAATCTCCATTGTTTTTCCTCTTGTCTATATATATCTTGCAATCTTTTGTTTGTTTTTTGCTCCTCAATCCTTAGTTGCAAAGTTATATTTCCTTCCTCCATTTGATTTTGGATATCTAATAGTTTGTCATGGATATTTTTTTTCCTTAAATGGTTCAATATAGTTGTTTTTTTACCTCTTTTAAAGCAAATTTGGTAGCTTTGAGCTTTAATTCCCAATATTACTTAGGGAGCCTTCCATTTTCTTTTGCCAAGTAGATTTTATTATTTCAACAGCCTCTATTCCATTTTCTTTTGCCAAGTAGATTTTATTATTTCAATGGCCTATAGACGAGTAAGCCAAAGGGGATTTAATTTGAAAGGTATAGGCCCATAGTTTACTTTTATACACATAGAAATATTTATTGGCTTGTGATTCGAAGTTCTAAAACGAATTATAGAGGATAAAATTTGCAAATATTCCTCTAAAAAATTGTCTAATATGATTGAAATGTTTCTTATCCTATTCTTATGTTAGACCATGTATACTTTCCTTTTTTGGCTTTATATCCATTAAGTCTCAATCTACAATTATATCCTCTAAGAATTATCTTTAAGAATCTCTAAGTCTAGCCCCCCCCTCTTTTTTCCTCAAAACATAAAATTGTATTTAAATCTCCTGCTATTATGATATTTCCTATCCATAAGTTCTTTCTTTCACTCATTAAAGTTTACTATCATTCCTCATTTTATTTATAATGCATTGGAACATATAGCTTAAAAAGATTATAATGCTTTCCAGTTTCTTTACTTACTTGATTAATGTAAATCCATTGTTTAAATTGGTTTGTAGCCGCTAACTCCAATTCATTATTTTTCTACAGTGTATAAATTCCTCCAGATGCCGATCTCAAACCCACTACCACACTTTGCTTTCTCTCCATTTTTTATGGCCTAGATCTTGCATATTCTCTTCGTATAATTTAGTCTCTTGGAGTATAAAGATTGATGGCCTCTCCATCTTTATCAGTTCCCTGACCGCTTCCTCTTTACCTCAAATGCTAATCCCTCTGTTGTTTTAAGAGACTATCTTCATTACTTAATGATTAGCTTCTTAGGGCCTCCTTTTTGGGAGCTTGGAGTTACAAGATTACTTGATCCCTTGGTCTTTGAAGAAGTGAGTAAGCTATGGTCCAAAGCAACCCATTTTTTCCTTGATTTGTAATTTCTTCTCTAACTTCTTTACCTGGAATTATACCTTTCTTAAACAATCTCTCCTCTCCCTCGTTCAAATCGATTTCTTCATTTGTTATTGCTAACTTTTCTTGATTTCTGGTAACCACCCCTGCTATTATTACTTGTGTTTCTTGCATTACTTCACAGTCTTCTTCTTGATCCAGGGGTTTTTCTTCGGTAACACCTTTTAGAACTAGGATATCCAATACATTGAAAATAGATGAAGGTCCGGGAGGGAAGACAGATGCAGATTCTTTCACCGTCAGAGCTACTACTTCACTAAAATTTCTTGAAATTTATTGACTCAGAGGCTCAAATTGATTTACATAAATGATTGGTTGTAAATATTGCTTTGGTACAGTTGGTGACGAAGTATATTTAGAATTGGTTGCTAGAGTTTGCTTAGATTTATTTCTAACTATTTTCCATTGATCTTCTTAACTTTGAGGATTAAAGGTTGTATACCCTTCTTTCTTGCATCATTTAGCAAAATGACCATCAGTGTGCCAAGATTTACACTTAAAGGGAAGTTATTAATAATCTAGTTGTCGTTAATGACTCCAATTGTCCAAAACCAAGAGAATCCCTTTAGGTAACCCCTTCTCCAAATCAACTTCAACACAAATTTGAACACATTGAAACATTCCTTGCTTAGGTTCAACCTTATCTATATATTTTCCTAATTTATTTCCAATATATCTCAATGAATATTCTCCCTAGCAGTGGAGAGGTAAATGAGGCAAGCTTACCCATACTAGTACAACTAAGGGGATATATGAGTCTAGATCAAACTTCGGAGTCCAATTGTTAAGGTGCATGCTTCATTTATTAAAAAATATGGTTCGCTTTTAAAGATTGGATCTCTACCCTCTTCAAATTCAAACTGAAACACATAAAATCCTATGTCACAAAAAGTGATGCATCATTCTTCCTCAATTCAGGGTTGTCCAATATTTTGGGATCTAGATCTGCATAGACCTAGTAGACTCGAAATTCCAATTAAATGACCTATCATCCCCCGCTTAGACACTACTAATTCCTTTTTCTAGTCACAAATGCAACAATAACAACCTCTTATATGTCTAAATTTTTATGAATCATGATGGTTCATTTCTTGCTCCTGGTCTTTGAGTTGAGTTTATCAAAGCTCAAAATTCAAATTCATCTGGTGCAGGAGGTGCCCGAGCCTCTTCCAGAGGCTCAATTCTACACAAACCCTTGATTGATCAACGTTTCTTGGAGCTTTGATTTCGCATTTCCAAAAAACCATTCATGTATCAAAGTAAAATCATCAATTCATATCAACCATTTATTACTCGATATCTTATAAATTATATACATACTTAATTAATCTTGTCATAAATATGATATATTTATTCCATTTGGCATCGCAACTAAGTCTTGTCCAACATCGTGGGTTAAATTCTTTACTTGGATCTATTTAAATTTCAAACAACCCTCAATTATTGTTTTGTACAAATATGTTGCAATCTTGTACAAATATGTCATACGTTGTTGTTGTTTATCATACAATGTCCTTCAGTAGCCAATAGTTATGTACCAATCATCATACACATTGTTTCCATTCACTCCATTGTATTATGGTACATTATTTCCATTGATTCAACTGTCATCTCTTTAACTATGTTCGTAAACCGTCATATTCTTAAACACATATTACTCTATACTTTTGTATTGCACATTCATACAATTTAAACCTTATGTGAATTTTCCTAAATGTCTTAGTCCCTCATCATAAAATTATATGTAATTATTTTTATATTGGCATTTTCTTCCAAAGTGGTCTTATAAGGGGTCTCATACACCAAATTGGTGTCTCGCTTGGCGGTGACCTTAAAAATAGATTATTATTATTATTATTATTATAAAGTCACTTTATAACCAAAAAAAATAGTAATTTTGTCACTTGCATATAGTATATAAAGTAAAATAAAACATAAAAGGTGGATGCATCAAGAAAAAACAACAACCCTAAGATGGTTAGTAATAACAAATTACATGCAAATACTACTAGAGATGAAGTCAACAATATAATGGAAACATTTCAATAACATTTAAAAGGTGACAAAAATAATTAGGGCACAAAATTGATAAGTTAATAAAAGATTTTGAAAAATGATGTCAAGACTTAATAAGAATAAAAAACAATGACAAGGACAAAGTATCAAGAATTGTTAATGACTATAGAGAAAGGATTTCCGAACTATAAAAAGGGTGGATGCATTATCAATATAGCTCTTAGTCCATATAAGGCTGCCACCAAGTTATAATCACAAACACAAGTTATCAAATATATTGAGATACTAATAATTATCTAAATAGACTCAAAATCAAAATACCTAAATATGATGGACAAGACAATTGACATGTTATCATGTGGGTTAACAAAATTAGAGGATTTTCACCATAAACCCACCTAATTATTTACAAAAAATGTCGATGGCATCCTTATACTTAGAAGGTAATACTTACAATTGCTTAACATGGTGGTCCAAGGAAACTAGTGGTTTCCTAGTTAATAGACAAATGTTCATATATGATCTTCTTAAGAGATTTCATGATAATAAAGAATACGGCGTTTATACCATGTTCATCCATTTACGCCAAACAAGGACAAATAACTAGTATACCCATAAATACGATGTTTATACCCATGAATGGCTAGTCATAGCGACTAGAGTTCTCGATCTTATAGATGATCAATTGCTAAAGATGTACATTGATTGTTAAAACCCATTAGCCACAACAAGTTAAGGATTTCACGTCTTATGAATTTGGTTGAAGCTAGAAATATGAAAAAATGACAGAAAGGAAGTTCATTAGTCGACAAGTGGTGGCTTTTGAACTTGTAAAGAAAATATCAATTACAATGATACTAAATATCACTGCTCATAAAGGAACAAAAATAAAATAAACAGTTATAGTGGTTGTGGTAAGAATTGGGCTCTTAGACATAAACCCAATGACTTGTCATTACACTAATTTTAAAATGTGGATGCAAGGGAAGCATAAGTCTTGAACCCATAAAATGGAATCACTGCAAGTACAATTTAGAATCGAACAATGAAGAAATTCTACCAGAAGTGTCATTAGCATCAATCCCATACATACAATACAATATGAATAAAGAAAAAGAGCCCCAATAAAAAATAACTAATTAAAAGAAACAAATATAATAACAAGTGACAAAACATATTCCACACCATCTAAGGAAGGTTGATAAGACCCAGGATCTGATGAAAAATGGGTAAGAAACATAGAAAAACATACAACAATGGATGCAAAGCAAGAATGCTACAAAGGTGCATCAAGGTTTCATGTTCAACAAACAAGTTAAAGGAATTCAAAATATGATGCACACCCTACAAACCAATCCTTCCAACACTCATATCTAGATCGAAGAAAAGCCCCTACAACTAGATAAAAACAAAATTGATGCCACTAACCTATTAACCTTAAACCTTGACCCACTAACACACAAACAACCATCCCTTAACCCCCATTACACTAACCAATAACTCACCAACATCTAATACATTGAACCATTTGTCATTAATTCACTAACACCCTAGCCATTAACCACCAACCTAATAAACAAAAACCACTTATCTTACTAATCCTTGACCCGTTGATCTAATAAACCTACTCCACTATCCCACTAACCCTTAATTCATCAACCATTAAACCACCAATCAATTAAACCTCTAACCCCAAACCAGTTTTGTCACTAATAATCTAATGTATTACTCCATAATCCTAACATCTACCCCTTATAACTCCTATACGCTAATCACTTACCTTCTTATCTACTAATCCCCTAACCATTCAACCTACAAAACCCTAAACCTCTAGTGCTTGACCATTAATCCACTGACCCAATAATATATAATGCTCAATCCACTAACTAAATAATCCTTAATACCCAACCTACTAATGTTTCCACATACAAGATAACCTATCAACTATGTTGAGACCACGTTGTACTCAAATCCATGTACAATTTATGTTCTCGAAAACAAATTCAAATTTCTCTTTCCAAGGGCTTACTATAATATAAATTGTAATAGGGAAAGTATAAAAATATATCAATCATTTAAACTAATGACATGTTTCTGTTATGCAAACATTTCTACCATGAATGCATTCATACGATGCTCAACAATTCATGCACATAAATCATTCAATTATAGTAACAAAACAACACATAACATAAAAAATAAACAATGGTAATCATTTATAGTTGGTACATATGTTATAAATGTTCTCCAACTAACTGCAAGTGAAATATGTTCTTGGTAGTTGTAAGAGTTGTGTCAAGTTTTCCCTTTATTTGGAATATGCCTTCCCCGAGCTAGAGCTATCATTACACAAGGGGAGATTTCTAGTTTCTTCCTCTTTAATTTACACCCACACTTCTCATAGAGCGCTCCTCGCCCACATGAACCTATCCTCTACCCAAGTGGTGAAGGTGTTAGAAACGTTGTAGCACCATAAGATATTCAAATTGGCCCAAAAGTTACCCAATTACCCAAGAAGATATTCAAGTCGGCCAAGTAGTTACCACAAGAATAAAATAATAATTGTTTAGTGTATTTTGTATTTGATTTAGTCAATTTGTCCCCATTGTGTAATGCAAAATCACTTTTGTAATTATATAAATAGAGTAGGCTTGTTCCTCATTTAGACACACACAATACACTCTCTTGTGCACATCGATAAAGAGAAAGGGTGACGCACTCAAGAAGGAGGTTGAGTTTTCTAATCTAGGGTTTTAGGAGGGTCAAGTTCTCTCCTAGGGTTTATCTATTGGTTTTGCTCTTGTGAAAGAGCCTCTCTTGTATCTTGTATTTGTCCTTTTGTAGCTAATAAGATAGAGAAGTTTTGGTTGGGTTTTCTTCCCCATGAGGATTTCCTAGGATAAATGTCTTGTCCATGTACCTGTGTACTGTATGTTTTTCGGTGCATGATTAACATAATCTCATTGGAAAACATAAGAAATTTTAACAGGCTATGGTAAAGTCATATGTCAACCCCAACAACCTTCATTTTCAAGGTTTCTCAATCCCTAAGCATGATTCCAACCTATCTAAGGGTGGAGGATAGGTTGTATGGAGCTAATAATTTCATATCTTGGAAGCACAAAATACTTCTTATTATAGAGGAGAATGGCATCCTTAACTATATCAAGGAGATTGTTCCAAAACCTGAAAATGAGGTGGACAAAGCAAGACATAAGAAGAATGGAGTCAGAGCCAAAAGGATCCTATCATATTCAATCAAGGATCACTTGATTCCTTGTGTTTCATAATTGAAGACAACAAAAGAAATGTTTGATGCATAAAATCTCTATGAAAGCAAGAGCACAAGCAGGAAGATGACTCACGGAAATCAACTTAGAGATGTAAAGATGAACAAGTCACAATCAGTTTAATAGCTATTGGGGATACCGTGGATGATGCAGAACTAACAAGTACAACCTTGAATGGCTTTCCTTCCTCTTGGGATCCATCTGTTCAAACAATATCTAGAAGGAAGAAGCTACCCAAGTTTAACAGACTATGGACTAGATTTTCTAAAGAAGAATAAAGGCTAATACCCAAGTCAAAAGCCAAAGGATGAAGAGGATCAATCACTTGCATCTCAAGCAAAGAAATAAAGAAATAACCCAAGTAATAAATTTGTTGGTAAACAAATTCCATATCACAAGAAGGATGTGTACAAAATCAGATGTTACACTAGTAACAAGTTGGGACACTTTGGAATATCAGGGATTTAGAGTAGATTTTGTAGATGGCCAAGTTTTGATATGGCCTAAGAATTCAAGCATAGATAAAACTACCGTGATTGGTGTCTGAGAAGGAGGACTAGACAAATTGAAGGGACACCCAACACATTCCCTTATACATGATAATATCAATTCATCCGAGCTATGGCACAGAAGATTTCCCCACCTTCACTACAAAGCCTTGCCAATTTTGAGCATGGTAGTTATAGGTCTTCTAGATATGAAGGTGGAGCATAATGGAGTGTGCAAAGGAGGTGCACTTGGAAAAAGTATAAAGGGGTATTTTCCAAATAGTTACATAAGATCCAAGGGTATCTTGGACAACATACATTCAGATGTATGTGGTCTAAAGTATGTAGCATCTTTTAGTGGGTTTCAATACTATGTCACGTTTATAGATGATTTCTCTCATAAAACATGGATATATTTCTTAAAGTCAAAGGATGCAGTTTTTAACAAATTTCAAGAATTCAAGGATTTAATAGAAAACGTATCCAAAAGAAAGATTAAAGTTTTGGGGTCAGACAATGGGGGAGAATATACCTCTAATGATCTCAAATATTTATGCATAGAAGTCAATATCAAGAAAGGATTGACAACTCCCTCCAATCCTCAACAAATTGGAGTTGTTGAAAGAAAGAACAGATCTATTATGGAAGCAATCAAAGCTATGATCCATGACCATAACTTACCCATGCATCTATGGGAAGAAGCATCCAAAGCAATAGTAAATATCCAAAAGAAAGTCCTCATAAGATCTTGGAGAACAAGACACCATAAGAAGTCTTCTCTGGAAAGAAATTGGAATTCAGCCACCTAAGGATATTTTGTGTCTAGTAATATGTAGCGTAAAGTGGTTTTTTCAAATACCACAAACTTGAGCATAACACATTTATTATTTGTGGATGACATAATTATCTTTTGTAATGACTCAAGAAGAGAAGCTGAAAGGCTCTCAAAAATCCTAATCCTATTTTGCAAAGCTACAGGAATGAAAATAAATCTCCAAAAATCCTCACTTACAGCAATAAACTTGGAGGAGGATACTCAAAGATCTTTTCAGGAGTTATTCCCTTATCAACAACTCCCCTTGGATGATGGAATAAAATATCTAGGATCCAGACTCAAATGCTCAATCTCTATAGTCTGATATATCTTCTAAAATATCCAATGATTCACAAAATCTAATATCAACAAACTCATGAGATAAAAATAACGTTGAATCCCCAACAACAATTTTGAAAGAGACTTAAGGTACGTTATTTTTCACACCAAAATTGATCAGAAAAGCTATAATCATGTTTGGAGGATCTTGAAACTTAAAATTCAAACCAAATAAGATCATATCAGATCCAAGAGTGTGTACCAAAGGTTCCAAGTGCTCCATTGAGATGGTAGATGCACAATTTTCTCCTTCTTCAAAAAAATTATGAGTATTGGTGCAAGCAATCATGTAGGAAATTGTTGGAAGCTCTAGATCAATGAGGGTGAAAGAATCACTCCTAAAATATGATATTTCTTCCAAAACATCCAAAGTATCACTTTTTTGCACACCAACAACAACATTAGAGAGAGAGAAATTGAATTCTTCTTCATTTTCGGAAGCAATCAATGGCAAACTTTGCACATAATTTAGAATAGAAGAATCACTAGAGAATGCCTGAGTAGAATAGAAGGAGAGTTTTTCTTCAATAACAGAGATTTGAATGTCTTCTTCTGGATCAACTATATGAGAACATGAGATATCATAGATCTCATAAACTTCTGGAGCAACAAAAGAAAGAGTCACTACAAGGAGACTTTCAACAATTTGAATTGTCCAAGTTGAAGACTTTGCTTCTTCTTCATCTTGAACAACTTCATCTGAGAAAACATAGGCCATGAATTTTGAAGGAAGAACTCTTGTGGTGCTAGGTGTGCTCTCCAAATTGCTAGAATGATCTTCATTGTGCTTGCCAAAGGTTCTATCCAATTCTATCCAGAGATCCTTTGGGTATTCAACAAAATCAATAAGGTAGCGCATGCTTGGAGAAAAAGCCAGACATATCCTTCCAAAATATCTATCACCGTCATTTAGCCAATCATTTTTTTCTTCATAATACTCTTTACCAATTCCAATAGATACCTCATAGAAACCTTGTCTCTTTAGAGATGAAATCATCTTCAATTTCCACTCTGAATATCTTGTGAATGGAGTAAGACGAGGAACTGATGCTCTCGAATCCATATTGAAGTTGTACCTACAAAATATCACTATAAAACAAACCAATTCGCAATCATATGTCAGTTCAAGCCTTTCCACCTTGACATCTGCACTTTTTCAGAGTCCGTCACACCTTGATATACTTCTTTGGATATAATCCAGAGGGAGCAATGCTATGAATCCAGGAATTATGTGGAAACTCAACTGCTTCTAGTGCATAATGGAGGTAGAACAAGGTTTGTTTCTTAGCCCGAGCAAGGCTCTGATACCATGTTAAATTTGTGAACCATTGATCTACAAGAAAACATGAAAGCTGTAGGAAGGGAATTATCCAATGGAATAATCAAAGAGAATGTACACTGAACACAAAATGCATGCCACAAATTTCAGATAAATCGGACAAGAATTCCTCAGATAATCACAACATTAATCTTCATTCATTAATCGATAATACAATGATTATACAATAAATATAATTTGCATGCTAAAGATAGGATTTGAATCTATCAGTTCTAAGTGACTGATTAGCTAACTAAGTGTGTCTAAATCATTGTTGGAGCTCACTAGTCTAATTCTGGATGTATAAATCAACCTACAATCAATTAAATGGCACTAGGATAACTGAAAGTGATCTAACTGATTGTAACTGGAGGTTAACTTAGCATAACTGCTTACCTACCACAACCAACTGATGAAGGTTGTTGGTGGCACTCAGAGTGAGCTCCTATAATGCAGGGATTGGTCCCATAGGAACATAAACTCATGCATGCACATGGAGTAAGTGGCAGATAACCTCTAGGTGTGTCCCCCATACTCTAGTACAGTAATAATAACTCCCTAAGTTAGGGAAAATGACCAAATAGACTATAAAGGACAAAGGAGGATTAAGTAATCCTAACATTTCCATCATTTTCTTCTCATAAATCGGCTTCTATAATTTTTTTCCCTTGATTGGTTGCTTTCACAAGCAAGGTGTCACCCTTCTTGTATTAGAAAGCACCAATTCCATTTCGTGAGGCATCACATTCCATAATTAAGGTTTTTGTAAAGTCTGGTGTGGTTAAAACATGAGCTTTGCACATTGCCTCTTTTAGTTTTGTAAATACTTGAGTTGCCTCTAGAGTCTAAGAAAATGCTTCCTTCTTCAATAATGTAGTTAGAGGTGTTGTTATTCTTCCACAGTTTTGAAGAAACTTGGGGTAATGCCTTATCAAATATAATAATACTCCAAGATTCTTCAAGGTTTTTGAAATCATCTAGTCCATCATGGCTTTAATTTTGTGAGGGTCTACCTTGACACCTTCATGAGATACAATATGACCCAAATATTCTACCTCCTTTACCCCAAATAAACATTTGGAAGGTTTTGCATATAGTTGTTTCTCCTTTAGTAGTTGTAGTATCTTATCAACATGTTGAGCATGTTCTTCGCAATAATTGTAATATATTAGTATATCATAAAAAAATACTAACACAAATTTTCTAAGGAAAGGCTTGAAAATGGAATTCCTTAAACCTTGAAATGTGGAAGGTGCATTCGTAAGTCCAAAAGGAATGACCAAAAACTCATAATGACTTTCACGAGCCCTGAATGTTGTTTTTGGGATGTCTTCTTCCTTCATTCTAATCTAATGATACCATGAAGGGAGATCCAACATTGTGAAGTAAACTGCTCCATGTAGTTATCTAACAATTCATCAATGACCAAATAGACTATATTGGACAAAGGAGGATTAATTAATCCTAACATTGCCATCATTTTCTTCTCATAAATGGGCTTCTATAACTTTTTTCCGTTAATTGGTTGCTTTCACAAGCAAGTGGTCACCCTTCTTGCATTAGAAAATCACCGATTCCATTTCATGAGGCATCACATTCCATAATGAAGGTTTTTGTAAAGTATGGTGTGGTTAAAACATGAGCTTTGCACATTGCCTCTTTCAGTTTTGTAAATTCTTGAGTTGCCTCTGGAGCCTAAGAAAATGCTCCCTTCTTCAATAATGTAGTTAGAGGTGTTGTTATTCTTCCACAATTTTGAACAAACTTGGGGTAATGCCCTATCAAATATAATAATACTCCAAGATTATTCAAGGTTTTTGGAATCATATATTCCATCATGGATTTAATTTTGTGAGGGTCTACCTTGACACCTTCATGAGATACAATATGACCCAAATACTCTACCTCCTTCACCCCAAATAAACATTTGGAAGGTTTTTCATATAGTTGTTGCTCCTTTAGTAGTTGTAGCACCTTATCAACATGTTGAACATGTTCTTCCCAATACTTGCAATAGATTAGTATATCATAAAAAAATACTAACACAAATTTTCTAAGGAAAGGATTGAAAATGGAATTCATTAAACCTTGAAATGTGGAAGGTGCATTCATAAGTCCAAAAGGCATGATAAAAAACTCATAATGACCTTCACGAGCCCTGAATGTTGTTTTTGGGATGTCTTCTTCCTTCATTCTAATCTAATGATACCATGAATGGAGATCCAACATTGTGAAGTAAATTGCTCCATGTAGTTATCTAACAATTCATCAATGACCAACAATCCATCAATGGCCAAAATGGGAAACTTATCTTTAATAGTGATATTATTGATCTCTTTATAATCTAGACACATACATCATGATCCCTCCTTGCGTACCAATACCATTGGTTCAAAGTAAGAACTTTGGCTAGGAATAATTATGTCGACCTATAACATTTCTTCAACAATACGTTTAATTCCACTTTTCTAGCCATAGGGGTATGTGTAAGATCTTATGTTAGGAGGAACACTTCCTGGAATTAAGTGAATATCATGATCAAAATCTCGAGTAGGTGGAAGATGTCTTAGAATATCTTTGAATACCTTGGAGTGCTTATCAAGGAGTGGGCAGTAAATAAGAAGAATCAGGATGATCAGGCAATCATCCAAATTGAGGAGGATTTGAAAGAACTCCAAAACAAAGAGGGGGGGGGGGGGCATTCTCACTCAAGAGGACAGGGAGAAACTCTATTCATTGGAAGCCTCCAGGACCAAAATCCTTTTGGAAAGACAGGAGGTCTTGAGATTAAAAAGTAGAGCAATTTGAATGGAATGCGGAGATGATAATACAAAATTCTTCCAGGCATTTGCAAAAGGCAGGAAGCAACAAAATACCAGCTGGGAGTTAAAAAAAGAAAACAATGAGACAACAAACACCTTTGAAGACCTATTAGAAATAGGGAAGAAATACTTTGAAAACATTTTCAAAGAAGACCAACAAGCAACCATAGCTGAAGTAATCTGAATATCGCAATGCTTCCTTGGAAGCATCAGTGAGGAAGACAATCTGGAGCTAATGGAAGAAGTTTATGAGGAGGAGGTAAAAGCAACTTTACTCAATTTTCAAAAAGACAAAACCATGGGGCCTAATGGGTTGACCGTAGAATTCTTTCTAGCTGGGTGTGACTCCATTGGCCCAGACCTACTACAACTGGTAGAGGAAACAAGAAGAAATGGTGTCCTCCACCTTCCCCTGAACTCAACTTTTCTAACCCTAATCATAAAAAAGGGCAATCCAGGAAGTTTGGAGGACTACATGCCTATTTCACTGTGCAACATAACCTATAAGGTGGTCACCAAGATAATTGCACAGAGATTTCAGAAGGTCCTTTCTAAAATCATTTCCAAGGAACATTTTGCATTTTTGGAGGATCGACAAATTCATGAAGCCATAGGGGTTGCCCAGGAGAGTCTTCACAGTGCCAAAACAAAAAAAGCAAAGGGGGCGATCCTAAAAATTGACCTCTCCAAGGCTTTTGACAAAGTAAGCTGGATCTATCTCAGGCTACTCCTCACCCATATGGGCTTCAACTATCCTTTCATAAAATGGATTTTTGCATGCGTCACAACTGCCTCCTTTAAAGTCCTCATCAATGGAGCAGCTTCCCATTTTTTCCATGCTGAGCGGGGATTAAGACAAGGTTTCCCCCTATCCCCTCTGCTCTTCTTACTAGTTGCGGAAGGTTTAAGTAGAGCTATTCTAGATGCAAAAAGAAGAGGATTGTTTGAAGGAATCAGAATTACCACAAACTTGAGCATAACACATTTATTATTTGTGGATGACATAATTATCTTTTGTAATGACTCAAGAAGAGAAGCAGAAAGGCTCTCAGAAATCCTAATCCTATTTTGCAAAGCTACAGGAATGCAAATAAATCTCCAAAAATCCTCACTTACAGCAATAAACTTGGAGGAGGATACTCAGAGATCTTTTCAGGAGTTATTCCCTTATCAACAACTCCCCTTGGATGATGGAATAAAATATCTAGGATCCAGACTCAAACCAAATTTCTATAAAAAAGAGGACTAGATTTGGCTGCTTGCTAAACTGGAATCCATAATCAACAACTGGTGCAATAGATGGCTATCAAGAGCTGGCAAGTTAGTATTGATTAAATCAGTTTTAGAAGCAATTCCAATCTACTGGATGGCATTGGCATGGATTCCTAAATCATTTCTAAACAAATCTCAAAGAATCTCCTCCACTTTTCTATGGTAAAGGAAAAAATATCAAAAGGTTCTTCCCTGGGTTAAATGGGACCAAATTGCAAGACAAAAAGGAATGGGAGGCTGGGGCATAAAAAACACTTCTTTCTTTGCAAAAGCTTTGGCAGCAAAAGTAGGTTGGAGACTCATCTCAACTCAGAGCCTGTGGACAGAAGTCATCATCCACAAATACATTTCACCAACCCCAATTCTGGATTGGATCAGGGATATGGGAACCATAAAACCTCCAAATGGATCCATTATATGGAAAGCCTTATGCAAAGCTTTCTCACTTTTTTCAGAAGGCCTGGTCTGGAAGATAGGGGATGGCACAAAAGTCAGAATAGGAGTGGACCCATGGCTAGGTAGTGCTCAAAATCACATACTTCCTCAACAATTAATTCAACTAATCCATCAGAAGGGGTGTTTCCATTTGAATCAAATAGAAGACCCTATCTCAACCAACATCTGGCATCAAGGTTGGAGGAGAAGTCAAGATCTGGAGCTTCCAAACCAATGGGCAAGGCTATGGGATTAGTACACCCTAGCTTTCCAATCATCCCACATCTGGATAACCAACAGAGAAGATGAGTTGATATGGGAAAAAGCACAACATGGGAAATACACAACAAAGCTTGGATACTAACACCTCTGTTTACAACACTTCCAGGAAAATAAAAAATGGTGGCAGAAAGGTATTTGGAAGATTAAATTCCCACTAAAGGAAAAAATATTCACTTGGTGTGCACTTACAAACAAAATCCCTACATGGGATCATCTACAGAAAAGACAGATAGCAGGGCCTAGGTGGTGCAGCTTATGCAAGGATGATGAGGAAAATACAAATCACCTATTCCTATACTGTACATTTTCCAAAGAGGTATGGGAGCACTCCAAATCCTTTACCACCTCCGCCTTTAACTAGAAAGGAAACACAGTGGAAGAGGCATGGAAGGACTGGTCCTCATTCCCTCAAACTACCCAGCTCAGAGCCCTCCTGCTCATCCACATCTGGGGAATATGGCTGGCCAGAAACAGGGTCATATTCCTTGAAAAAGCCAGCTCTCTAGAAGAGGTAGCAAGGAAGGGCTTGGATATTCTTTCTTACTTTCCTCAATCAAAGAACAACCCCTCTCCAAGACTCATTATTCCTGAACCACTGAACAAAAACATCCCTTGGGATTTTTTTGATGGAGCTTCCCAAAACTTGACATGTGGGGGAGGAGCGATCTTATATGTAAATACAAACCACTATTTACAAATCTCCATGGGGCTGGGAACTGGTACCAACAACTACGCTGAGCTTATGACCTTGAAACTTCTCCTTTGTTTTGCAATTGAAAGGAACTGCAAAAAGCTTCAAGTTTTTGGTGATTCAATAATCCTCGTAACCCTTAACCTCTAACTCCCTATCCAATAATATCTAACCCTTGAAATTATAATGCTTAACCAATAACCTAGTAATGTTTGACCCCCACGACTATAATAGATGATTGCAACATCTTCTCCTAGTGCATTTTTTTGGAAAAATAATTCAAGTTTGAAAGATGCAAAACGCGATGCTAGTGAGTGTGACATGATTTGAATAGATTTTGTATATACTTTGCATCATTTTTTTTCAACATGCACTTTAAAAGGTATAGTGGTGAAGAATGCAACACAAAAATATTCATTATGTCATGTTTGTGTTAGGTCATGTCGCATATTAGTATAGAAGAAAAAAACTTTAAAAAATCGATTTTATGTCAACTTTTATTCAAAGTTGCAATGTTGCATTGTGTTAGCATCATGATGTCAATATTAGTGTCATACTTCATTATATTTGTGTCTTACTAGTGTCATGATAAGACTAAAATACAAAAAAAAATTGCATCATAATTGCTTCATATCATAANGGGGGGGGGGGGGGGGGGGGGGGGGGGGGGGGGGGTATAATGGGCTTGGTGGGAATGTGATGAAATCCTATGCATGGGGCCTAAGTTGCAAATTGAATAATCAAGCTGAATGGTTAGCTCTTGGAGATTTCAAGAGCACACATCTATGAAGACTCCATGATTGTAATAAGCAATGTGTAACTACATGAAAGGTAAGGACTCAATATGTGGGAGGTTACAAATGAGAACCCTAAATTCCCCCCCAAAACCCATATCCATGTGTCATATTGAGTGAAAAAACAATGAAGATGTGGATGACTTAGCAAATGAGGGTGTTGGGCTATAGTATGGATTGATTGCGTTTGATCAACATCCACCCCAAAGGAACTGGATTTCATGTCATTAGGAATTAGGATCAAGGAGAATACACCCATTCTATGTGGTCATGCAAAGGGGTGCATTTGAGACTTTATGGAGAAGGTGTTAGGTGACAATTGGAGACTTGGATAGGGGCACATATCCGAGGTCGGACATCCCCTAGGTGTTAGGGAAGTTAAGAAGGTTTCACACGAGGACATAATCATCCTCTAAGTGTGTGAAACCCACACACGTGAATTCAAGGCCTCAACTCTCGTAAGAGATGTGGAGGGTTCCTGCATGTAGTGATAATTTGTTTGAGTGAATGAATTGATGGTTGGGAGTGAGGAGGTGTTTGTGAATTCTTAGTAGGTCCATGAACAACTTCATGTTGTGCAGTCTCTATGTTTCCAACTCACTATTGTTAGTGTCACACCAGGGCCTCCTATAGGAAGGAATTATCACAGGCTTACTTTGTTTGAATTCAGAACGAATCTTTCTATAGTGAATGAACATTTGGGTTTACCTTCTTCCTTCGTTGATTTCATTGATTCTAGAAGTTATATTGGGAAAGCATAGGAAGTTCTTGGCGAGGAGGACATATCAGGGGGACATTGGAATGCTTGGTTTTTGGATTATTTGTTTGAAAGCTCTAAGAAAGAGGATTCAATCATACCTTAACCCGTTTATCCAGTCTTGGGAAAGTAGGGATCGAGAACATGTCTTCCTGGAGGAACTTATTCAATCGCTTTCATATTGACTTGGTGGATTTCAAGTGTATGTTAAGGGTCATCCATGACCGAAATTAGCAAATTGTTGGAAGCATTGAGACATGTCTCTTATTACACTTCCAACTGGAAACAAGAATTGATGACATTAAGAGCAATATGCATGAATATAGCGAGATTATGGAAGATATAAGAAAGTACCTAGAAAAGTTAGTTAAAATGAATCAGTGTAGTTGCTGCTAGTTTTCTACTTCTGTGGAAGCAAATACGATGGATGAGGAATTCATTATTCAACCAGTCAATGGAGGGAATGGTAACAATCGACATGGATAGTTCTAGCCAGACCATGAATCCCAAATCCTTTTCGATGTGTTGCGTGTGCGTGTGCGTGTGTGTTTTTATTTTTATTTTTTAATTTAGCTAGGTGGATAGTTTGTGTGGATATGTAGTTCCAATAGTATTATAGTAAATGAAAAAAATGTAGAATCCACTCGGAGAAAAGCAGATCCAATTATCTTATGGGCTTTGTCTTTAAAATTCTATTTTTTGGACAATATTTTGGACTCTTGTAATAACCTATTGGAAACATCATTTTAATACAAAATATACTCAATTTCTTTGTTTTTAAAGTTTTTTTTTACAAAATTAATCACCCTTTAGGCACATCCCCTCATTTTGAGGATGGTACCCAGGTTAACCATTTGGTTTGTAGTTTGAAAACCTAACTTGACAAGGACATCGAGTGAGGTCCACAATATTGACAGAGACAACCATCTTAGGGACTTCACCTCATGACCTTTTCCTTGCAATTCATAGCACTCAACCACTCGAGGTAACCCATCAAGATTTTATTGATTATTTAATTATTATTACACATTTAATAATTATTTTCTATTAAAATCGTATGCATCTCTATCCATAGTCAAATTTAGTGCAACAAGGACGGATCATACATGTGGTAATAGTAGTATTACCTCATAGTTCTATTGAGAAAGTGAGCATTTGAAACAATCGCTCCAAGAACATTTTCGAGCTCTTTTTTGAATTTTTTTGTTCTGGTTGTGCTGCTTGTGGAGTCTGCACTCCTTCCAAATCCACTTGTTTGGTTTGCTTGGAGCTTAGCTACTTGTTTTTGCAGATTTCATTGTGGGGTTGTTGGAGTTCATGGCCTCTAAAAGAGGAGGTCGGCTTCTCTTGATTATCAACGCGTTTGTTTTTGCAGGTTTCTTGCCTCCTCGTCCTAGTAGAGCTTGGGTCATGATAGCTTCTGGAGCTCTGCGGTGAAGTTTCATGGGTTCAGGGCTGATTGTGTCCTTGTGAAGCCTACGTTTGGATTCAAGAAATTGGTTTCTTACCTCCTCTCCTGGTAGAGCCTAGGTCTACTCAAGATTTCTTGGTTGGGTCGTGATAGCTTCTAGATTGCTCTGCAGTGAAGATTACATGGGTTCAGGGTTCCCTTGATTCTGATTCTTGTGAAGCCTACGTTCCTTGGAATTAAGAAATTGGTTTGTTTCCTTCTCTTTGGAATAGACTTTGTCTGATTTTCCTGGGTTTGCATTCTATTTTTTTTCTCAAGTGAATCTATGGCCTCTGGAGGAGGGCCCCCTCCACTTCTTCTCGAGCTAGATGCTTTTAAATGTTTAATTGCTGCATGTGGGAAGAGAAAGGGAAGCCCTTTGGGGAAGCCATTCATGAAGAAGGCAGATATACCCTCAGTTGATCTTCCGGTAGAGCGTCCCTGTCGAACTGCTTTGAATTTAGCTAAAAGAGGACTTATCGATCAATTCATTGGGTTGTGGCCATCCTCGAAGACTATTGATGGATGGGTATAATGAAATTGGAGACCATTGGTCTTAGATGGAATTCGTAACCATCTAGTTGGCAGAGGTTACTTTGTTTTTGTCTTTGAATCAATAGATGACCGAGACCTTATATTCCAAAAAGGCCCTTATTTTATGGGTCCTCAGGGCCTATATCTGAATAAATGGAGGTTGGATTTTGATCCAACCCAAGATGTCCCTTCCCCTGTTCTAGTTTGGGTTAGGCTTCCCCATCTTCCCCTCCATTGTTGGAATTTCGAATCCTTGGAAGCTATCGGGAATACACTCGGAATATACATTGACAGGGTAGAAAGGAAAGAGCAATATTCCTAGGCCGGGATTTGTGTCGAGGTCGATTTGGAGATTGGATTGCCTAAGGAAATCAGGCTTAATTTAGCTGATTGGTCCCATATTCAGGAATTAGACTATGAACAACTCCCTTTTAAGTGTCGGTTCTATCATGAATATGGACATTTCACACGTAACTGTAAAAAAAAATCTAAATCAGATATAGTATTAGATAAGCCCAATCAATGGAAGTAAGTTCAGAAATCAGGTTCTTCTAAACAGGTAAATAAAAAACAGGGCAATGTTGGTAGTGGAACTAATCTTGAAGAACATAAATCTTCTCTTCTCCCGAAAGATGGAAAGGATTCGTATTTTTTAAATCCCTTTGAGGTGTTAAGTTCTATTGATGACCAAATCTCTCCTATTTTCGAAGAAGGTGAAATTTAGCTTCCTAAAGTCAATATTGAAGAAGGAGAAGTTAACATTGAGTTTGATCCAGTAAAACCCGGGGAAGAGGTTTGTTCATAGGATCTATCTCCCATAAGATCTCGAATATCTCCCTCTTATGCTGACGCTCTCAAGAAGAAAGTGGAGTCCTCCGGCTCCTCGGAATATGATGGGCAATTCGCTAAAAAAATTGGAAAGAAATCTAGAAAATAAATTAGAGAGGAAGAAGTTGAGAGGCTCAAGATGCAGGGTAGTCAGCCTACTATCGAATTGTCATTTGGCCGAAGCAAGTGTAATAGGCCTCAAAAGGGAGGAGCAACTCCCTGTCCCTTGGGTAAATAATGCAGATAAATTCTTGGAATTGCAGGGATTTGGGGAATCCTCTTAAGGCTGAGGCAGTAAAAGAGTTGCTCAAAATGAATCCTTAAGACATTCTCCTGCTCCAAGAAACAAAGATAGAAGATGAAGCTCTTTTATCAATTAGTAGGAATAAAAAGGATAAAAAGGTTGGGATTGTCGTAAGTGCTCGGGGCACTTCGGTGGTCTTGCCACTTTATGGTCAGAGGAAAATTTTCTTCTTCAATCCTCTCATTCAACGCACCATTGCATTTTCTCTAAATTACAACATTTGTTGAGTAAGACTACCGTCTCTCTTTTTAACCTTTATGTGCCGGTCAATTACCTTGAAAAAAAAATCTGTTGGCAAACTCTGTCACTTTTCTTGGAAAATCATGGTCTTAGAAATATTGTAGTGGTTGGAGATCTCAATATCGTTATGGATCCTAAGGAGAAGTGAGGTGGTATCATTGGTAAGGATCCACTTCAGGAGACGGTAGACTCCTTGATCCAGGCCTAGGATTTGCTAGATCTAAAGCCCAAGAAGGGCAATTTTACATGGACAAATAATAGATTTGGTTTGGCCCAAATTTTTGCTCGATTAGATCGTTTTCTAGTTCAAAGCTCGTTGTTGGATTTTGGCATTTTATCTTCATCAATTCTGCCTAAGCTCACTTCAGACCATTATCCTATTTCTCTTCTATTGGAAAGAGAAGTAAATCTTGGCCCATTACCTTTTCATTTCAATCCTCTTTGGGCTGAAAGGGACGGTTTTGGGGAATTGATCTCTCAAGTCTGGTCTTAGTTCATTGATGGTTCACCCAGTTTTGCCTGGGAACAAAAATTGAAACTCACAAAGGTTGCTCTGAAAAGATGGATCAAAACGCCTATAAAAAATCCTTTGAGAAATAGGGAAGAGACTGTTCAGGCTCTAGCTGATATTCAACTTAGCATGGAAAATCAGATAATTTCTCATCCTCAATTGGTTGTTGAACAGGCTACTCAATTTTTAGCCTCTCTTTCTTTTTGCCAGGAGGAAGTGCATTTGTGGCTTAAACCCGCAGTCTTTGGCTGTTAGCAAGGGATAAATATTCTGCCTTTTTCCATCGTCAATATAGGTCTAGGCTTTCCTGTAATCACATTTCAGATATTTGTTCTTCTTCAAGAGAGATTGTGAAAGGTCAATCGCAATTGCTAACAACTACTATTGAACAGTTTCATATTTTGTTTCAGGAAGATAGTAAAATTGATGCCGAGTTGAACTCTTGTTTTTTCTCTAATATTCCTTCATTAGTTAGTCAAGAAGACAATGCTGGACTTGTGAAAATCTTTTCTGAGAAAGAAGTGGTTGAAGTCATTTGGGCTATGGAGCCTGATAAGGCCCCGGGGCCAAACGGTTTTTCTTTCCATTTCTATAGATTATGTTGAAATGTTATCAAATTAAATCTCCTTCAGATGATTTCATCTTTCCTCAAAAAATCCAAAGTTAGAGGAAATACCAACTCTACCTTTCTAGGCTTGATTCCAAAGGAAGCCAACCCCATCGCTTTTGATAAATTTCGACCAATTTCTCTCTGTAATTCCTCATATAAAATCTTGGTCAAATTATTAGCCAATAGAATGAAACCTCTGCTCGAAGTTCTAATTTATCCTCTTCAAGGAGGGTTCGTCAAAGGTAGACACTTAATAGATAAGGTGATCCAAGTTCAGGAGGTCCTTCATTCCAGTTTCCAAAGAAAGGAAAAATGCATGCTGATAAAGCTAGACATGAAAAATGCTTTTGATCGAGTCAACCTCTCATTCCTTTATCAAGTCTTAAGCTCTTTTGATTTTTCTGCAGAGTTCATTGCTTTGATAAAAGCCTACACAAACAAGCCTTGGATTTCACAGCTTGTAAATGGAAGGCCGATAGAGTTCTTTCAAGCTACGAGAGGGTTGCGACAAGGGTGTCCATTGTCTCCCTTTCTATGTATTTTGATGGCGGAAGTGCTAAGTAGAAATCTCTCTTCTGAAATGGTTTCTGGAGCTCTACCTAGAATTAAGATTGCAAGAGGGGTGGCTCCCATTAACCATGCCCTTTTTGTAGATGACTCTCTCCTATTGGGAGGGGCATCCCTTATCATTGCCCAGGCTTTCAATGTAATTCTGCAAAATTACTGTTCCATTTCTGGTGCATTGATCAACAACAACAAGATTGTTGTTTATGCATGGAATATAGACTGTTAGTCTCTTCTTAGAATAGCTCAATATTTGGATTTCCCTGGTTTTGATAAATGGGATAAAATCAAGTATTTGGGGCTTCCCTTAACTTTGGGACCCAGTCTTCCTTCCCTGTGGTTGGATGTGATCGGTAAAATCTAATCTAACTAGTTTCATGGGGTGGGCATTGGTTAACAAAGGCTGGCAAACTTATTTTGATAAAGTATGTACTTTCATCTCTCCCTATATTCCAGCTTTCCTTGCTTCTTGCTCCCAAATCCATTTCAGCTCAAATATCTAAACTCCTTCGTGATTTTCTTTGGGAAGGTGGCAAAGGAAACCATAAGAAAATGCATTTAGTCAATTGGGAAACCCTCAAAAGACCCATCTTGGAGGGCGGTCTTCAAATTCGAGATCCTGATTTAGCTAATTTGGCTTTGGGAGGAAAGCTAGTATGGAAATTATATTCAGACAAACATCACCCAGTCAGCATGATCTTTTGGAAGAAATACTTAAAAGGAGGATTGCTGAGAAATATTAAGATAGCTAATACACCTTCAGGAACAACAGTTTGGAATCTTTGCCGAAAAGGATTCAATAATATTCAGTCTCAGCTTTATAGAATTCCAGGAAGTGGGAAAAATATTTTTCTCTGGGAGGATAAGATTTTAGGAAATCTTCCTCTTTCTTCTATTAATTCTTTGTCAGATATTAAGATTTGGTTAACTAATAAAGGATTTCTCATATTTGTAGGCATTTGTAATTGGGATAATGATGGGAATTGGGTTGGCTGGGTCTTTCTTGAGAATCTGGTTCATCTTATTTCTAAATAGAATTTGTTGATTCTTCATCTATTTGGTATGGCTCTGGTTAATTGCTTTTCCAAAGATGTTTGGGGGTGGGGAAGTACCGGAAAATATTCAGTTGGATCAGGTTTGTCCGTTCTTCAATCCTCCACTGGTCCTTTCTTTTCTCCAGCTATTTGGAAGAACGTGTGGTCCTCTCCTTGCCTCCCAAAGGCAATTTTTTTTAATTGGCTCCTTCTTCATAGTCGAGTTTTGACCGGCGAGAATTTGCAAAGGTGAGGTTTCCATGGCCCGTTTAGATCTTGTTTATGCAATAATGCAGAGGAAACATCTGATCATATTTTCATTAATTGCATTTTTGCTCAACAAGTTTGGGAGATTGCTCTTCATGGCATATATGTTACAACATTATTCCACCGTTCTATTTTTTCATTCTTCTCCAATTGGCACGATAGCGTTCCTGGCTGTCATGATCGTTCTGGAAAATCGGTTATCTCTAAGGAGTGGAAAAAGCTCATGATGGTAATCCCGAAAATCATTTGGTGGTCTCTGTAGCTCGCTCGTAATGATTGGATTTTCAATGATTAGAGGTTGTTACCTGTCAAAGTAGCTGCTAAATCCAAGTCGTTTATTTCATAATTAGTTTTCAATTTTTTCTCTTTGTCTGATTTACCTCCTGAAGTCTGCGATTGGTTGGGAAATAGTTTTTTTAATAACTAGAAAATGAAGGTTGTTAAACCAATTTACTCCTCAGTCTGGCGAATTCATTGCACTAAGAGTGAATTTTTAAAGCAGTGGACAATTTCTTCATGTGCAAGTATTTCTTTTTACGGTGCATCCAAGGGAAATCCCAGGTAATCTGGAGCTGGGGGGATGTTATTCTCGCCTGACCGGTTGACTGTAACTAGTTTCAGTTGGGGACTTGGTAAAATGTCCAATAATCAAGCTGAGAGTTATAGTTTACTCAAGGCCTGCCAGTTGGCAAAGGAGGCTGGTTTTAAATATCTTCATGTTTATGGGGACTCCAAAATATTGATCAAAATGTTAAATTCAGATGGTCTTTTTAATATTCCAGCTTTGAACGTAATTCTGAAGAGAATCCGAAACATTATGAAGGACTTCGAGAAGGTTGAATTCTTTCACATTTTGAGAGATTTAAACGGAACAACAGATTCTCTGGCAAATGTAGCCTGTCTCTTGGCTCAAGGTTATCTAAGTCTTATGGAGAAGCCAGTTTATTTCAACCAATACCTTAAGTTCATATGGAAATGTTCTCTTGATAGTCTTTGCTTACTATTTGAAGGGTTTTTTAGCAATTCTTTTGCCTGTTGTAATTGGATATATTGACATTGGCTTTTCTTGTCATGTACAATTCTTCAAAAATCAATAAAAAAAAACTATTTGTTTTTGTTAAAAAAAATAATTATTTTCTATTTATATTTTTATAATATTTAAATATTGACGAGATTGATGATTGGTATAATTGCACCGAGAGTAGCGAGGTGCTCTATAACCCAGTATGGGGGAGATGTTATTATGTACGTAACGTAACACTACAAAAAAAAAAGTAGTTAAAAAATAAATTAATGTTGCCTCATAAAATAAAGTTTTTAAACCAAATGAAAAGTAATTAAAAAATCCATGTCGACTTATAAAATAAAATAAATTAAAACCAACATAGATCCACCCAAACTTACGTGTACATTTTTCTAAAATGTGAAAAAGTTAAGATAAAAAATATTTACACCTCAAGGAATCGGATCCCTCTCGGTGCTTGGTAGATCCGAGTTTAAGATTGATCTATGTTGGTTACATTTTACAACAATCTAATCATGAGAGTGAAAACCGTGTGTATGTAAACATGATGTCCTACTAACATTTAGTCAATTTCACACCTTAAGAGAAGCAAACCATGTATCCATAAATGCAATTGTGAAATTTAACCACATTAATAAACAATCATTGTAACACCACATAAGCAAAAATCATGTGTATATAACTGCAATGATGTAAATTTAAATCAAATTGTAAAACAACCATAACAAAATTTCTACCTTTAAACAAGTGGTACACTGCCTATCCCTAGGAAACTATCAACTTTTGTAACAACATTGCATGAAAAAATATATACAAATTTAAAATGAATTTGATATGAGGAGTTAATTGAACTCTTGTCAATTCAAGTCTTGACTTATGAACACTCTTCATACTCACTCTAGAAAAATATAATAAAAGAACACGAGTTCAATTAAAAAAAAACTAACATTTAAAGCTATACTAAAAAGCATATAGGTTAAACAGTTATGAGCACCCTTCGATTATTTTGAGTCACTCTTGACATCATCTTTTTAAAAGAAAAATAATATATCTCAGTAAAATAATAGAAGTTAATCCATGCTTTTTTCTTCCAATAATCTAATAGTGAAAAAATTAATTGCATGATTAGCAATTCAATTCTTTTGAAGTCATTTCTCAAGGTATACTTCAATTCTTTGTAACTAAGTTTGCGCTACCATGAAAACATATTTCTTTGTTTTCGTAACATTGTATTTCTACTTGTAATAGATGAGATAATTAATTGGTGGTACGAGGGCTCTCCATCTACAATGATTCAATCCTCGTGAATGAAAAAATATATGATATGTGCTCACGAGTCACCTTTTTTTTTTGTCATTGGTGTCTACACCTACTTGTTTTTTACCCTTTTGCTTTTGCCTGCCATTTCTCCTATGATCATTGTCATGACCTCCATAATTGGATCCACCTAAAGTTATATATAACAAGGTGAGTAAGCTATTAGACACTTAGTGAAAAACAATTTGAACATAAATTCAACATAGCCAAAAATAGAGTGTAGTCAAATAATATAATCCATAAGACACATAAATATATTGGTATAACATTCTACCTAACATTCTTTCATTCAAAACTTAACTCTTCCATATGAAAAAATATAACCTTCAGTAATGTTTAAGTCTCGAGGAAGAGAGGGGAGAGAATTATCCTCGAGTTGTAACACATTGAGCCCTAACTACATAGCTTTGACTAATTAACCTCTAACCCTTGACCCGTTATCACCTAAATACTAACATGGAAATACTAACCCACTAGCTCCTAACTTAATAACAAACTAACCAGTAAATTATAACCCATAACCACTGGCTCACCAACCCACAACCCACTAACCCACTAACCACTAACTAATAACCCATAATCGCTAACCCACTAAACACTAACATTATTCCATCAACACAATGGCCCAATTAAGACTAACCACTCACCTAATAATCAATGACCTATAAACCCTAGCTGTTGAGATTCTAACCACTAACTACTAACCCTAATCCACTAGCCCAATAACCCCTAACCAACTAAAACATTGACCCATAACTCCTCACCCACTATTTGTTGGGAGATGAAGCAGATATCTAGATCTCCAATATTCTCGTTGTAGAGTTCTTGACTAGGCTCATGTTCAAAATTTTCTAGATCCTTCTAGTGTACTTCAGTTCCTTTTGAAACCCTTATATGTATTGTATAAAAGGGGAGTGACCCCCTGATATTGTAACACAAAATAGAGATAGAGGAGAGCATTGTGAGTTTTTTGGCCAAGTAAAAGTAAAAGATTGAAGCTGTCATTGCCCCGTGGTTTTATCTACGCACGACATGGTTTCCACATAAATCTCGTGTTCTATTATTATTGCTGTTTACTTATGTTTTTATATATTTTCTAACACTTACATGAGAAACCCTAACCCTAACCATTTACCCACCAACACCCACTCCTTAATCCACCAACCCTTAACCCCTGATCCACTAAAAACATTAAACCTTAACCCCTAACGTCTATAACCCCTGTCCCAATAACCATTCACCTTGAGCCATTAACCCCTAACTTGTTAACCCACTGACCAGGAACCTATCAACCCAAATTGCTAGCAACTATTCCAATACCACTAAACCATGTCCCCTAAACCTTTAACTCACTTTCCATTGACAAATTAGCCCCAGAACATTAATCAGTGACACACTTACTCCTCCTTAACCCAAAGACCCATAACCATTAAATCTTAAACTCTAATCACTAATCTTTTTTCTTTAATTCGCTAACACATTAACTAGTCACTTGTAACCCCTAACTAAAAACCTATTAACGGCCAACTACTTACTCCTAAAAACTAATCCAATAAACCCCAACCACTAATCATTAACCCATCAATCCACCAACCTTTAAGCCTTGAAAACTAGCCCCTTCACTTTTGACACCTTGAACCTTTTATCCACAACAAATAAATCATAACCACCCCCCATACACTAACCCACTAATTCGTAACTAACACTTAACCCCTAACCTACTAAGTCTTACCATTAACACACTAACATGCAAGCATTAGGCCATTTACCCTTGACTATTAACTCCTAAATGATTGATACACTAACCTACAAACCCCTTACCTACTAATATATTAATCCACCATAATCTAATCCATATAACTTTAACCCTTTAATATGCATTACTCCTTATGCCTAGAAAACCTTTACAACCTCTAATGTGTGTCATCAATTTAATATTTGAGCTCATTTGGATGTAACATATAATCCCTAACCCTACACCATTAACCACTTACCACTAGCCCACTAGCTCTAATACATTAACCCACTAATTTAGTAATCACTCACCAACTAACTTATTAACCATCAACCCATTAATCCCAATAACCCCTCACCAATATCCCAAGAGCTAATGAGCACTAATTCATTATTTCCTACCCCCCTATCCCACTTAGCCTTAATCTAGCAACCCTTAATCCCCTAACTTGCTAACTTGTTAACCCCTGACCTATATTTCTACTAACCTATCAAGTCCTATCTCCTAACCCACCAATGCATTAATACTTTTACCCCTGACACTAAACCATTAACCACTTACCTCAAGCCCATTAACCTCGATCCATTAACCCACTAACCTACTAGCTATTAACCTAGTAACCATCGACTCACTTTTCCCTAACCATTAGCCAGACAAGAATGATAACTAATTCACCAAGTATTAATCCACTTACATGTTAACACGTTAACCCCTAACCTAAATTTTTACCAACCTATTAAGTCCTAAGTCTTCCCATGCATGCACTAATACACTAATACATTAATCTCCAATGCCTTACATTTAAAGAATCTTAGCTTGTAGCCTAGTAGTCTCTAACCACCAACTTGTTATCCCACTAATGATTAACTACCAATGCTATTCCACTGAGCCCTAACCCCTAACTCACTAACCACAACCCTTTCGGAAAATGAGACTAGGAGGAGGTTGACTCGAGCACACATATTTTAAACATGACACACAGGACATAGAACTTATCAATGTCTAAGAATCCAAATTAAGGGAGAACAACTGATGTAAGAACTCATTTGGTGCAAGCAAAATAATCTTTTGTTGGAGACTTCATATTTGAAGTTTAGGAAGAATTGCAAGTATAAATTTAATTCTTTAGAAGGGTGTCACTAAAGCAAGAGAATAATATTGTTGAAGAACATGGGCAAATAAATAGCATATTCAAAACCAAGTGCAAGATTCATGGTATGTATTGTAACTTAATCATTGATGGTGGGAATACTAAAAAATTGTAATTTGTTAAAATGTACACCCCATCTAAACATATATACAATCATGTCTGGAAACAAGTCATCAAGTGATTGTATTTGAATAAAGCTTGTCAAGTTTTCATATAGAAGATTACAAAGATAAAGGTTTATGTGATGTTGTGCCTGTGGATCTCTATCGGGCATTTTTTAGTAGACCTTGGTATATGATAGGAATTATTTCTAGGATGGGAAGAAAAAACACTTTTTTGTTTTTAAAGGATAATAGTACTTTCATATTATAACTTTGAATGAAGGAGGAAGATGGTGGAGAAAATAGTAACAAAGTAATGGTTTTGATTAGCTAAGGAATTCTCGAAGGAGGTGAGGAATTCCAAGTGTTCTCTTATACTATTGCTAGAGAACAAGCAAAGAGAAGAAGAAATTAATGTGCCTTCCATAAATGAATTGTTAAAGGGTTGCGAGGAGACAATCTCAACATATATGCTTGTGGGATTACCCTTATGAAGATTATTGTTCATCACATTGATTTGATAAATGATCAAGTTTACCAAACAAAGAACCATGCAAAACAACACTAGTAGGGAGTGAGGAGGTGATTAGAGAACTCTAATAGTCATTGGAAAAAGGATTGGATATAGGAGTTAATGGCATTTATTACATCTATATGGGAGTTATTCACAGTCCACCTCTCGAAGTTAGTTTCCATTTGTCCAAGTTCAACTATATAGGTTTGAGAAGTCCCTTCTCAAAGTCTATCTCCACACAAATTATGGTGCATGTGTATTGATTTTCCTTATCAAGATATGTCCATGTGTTATTTTTGATAGATTGGGAGTCAAATCGTCCCAAAATATTAATAGGTGCAACAAGCGTACCTAAACTAGGATCACATTTGGGATTCCTCTTTGAGATCGATATATGGGGTTAAATGATTCGTTACAAGCATGGAAGACCCATCAAATATGTACCACTTATGAAAACTTGATCCCTATCTTCCTTGAGTTGAAACAAAAATGTTATACATCTTATGCTATGAAGGAAGAATGACATTAATCTAGTTATGAAGGGTCCCTGGTATATGGTCTTCCATAACTCAGGAGTTTGATGGTTTAACTAAAGCCCCATAAATATCCCAACTAAAGCTTCTCACTGAAGAGGACCCTTTTCCTAGAAATCGAGGTTGAGATTTGAATCTCTAGAATGTTTGCAAGTTTTTTAACAAACTGGTTCCCATAAATTTGTGCTCTCTTTTCCAATTTCATTGTTGCTACGACAAGGGATTGGAATGTGATGATTCCCATTTCAATGTCTACTCCTTCATTCTACGTAGAAACTGCAGGCTCCTACACCATGTGTTGCTTGTTGTTGTCCTTTATGTATCGTGTCCTAACACTATCTCGTTTATATGCTATGAGCTTCCATGATGGTGATGGTTTACACAAAGGTTTCACTTTGTCTCATAGAGTTCTTCATAACAAACATGTGCATTTGGGTGTGATTCTTGGCACTGCTTGATATGACAGTTTGTACGGAGTAGTCAATTAAATTAATATTTTATTTTTGAAACTTTAATGTTTGTAGATCGAGTGGTTGAGAGGAAAGTTGTTATCCTCCCTTGCTCAGGTTCAAATCCCACTTTGTGACATGCTTGCTCTCTTCGTGAGCCAATTGTTGATTGTTGACCTAGACTTAAGCCTTGAAGAATTCAGTTTACCGTAGGTACATCCTCATAATAAGGGAAATACTTGATGGGTTTCCTTGTGAATTCCATTATGTGAAAAAAAAGCAAAAAAAGAAAGAGAAGAAAAATGAAAGAAGTTCGTCAAGCCTTAAGACATTTAGCTCAAATGTTTTTTTTGTTACCTTCCAATAATGTTTATGACTTAGGAATTTTCATCCTTGATATGTTAATTGAAAGGTGTAGATAAATATATTTAATTAAATTGTTCACTAAAGTGAAAAAATGGAATTGAACGATTTTGCTCTTCATATCATGATTTTAAATGCATAAATAGATTCAACACGGTCAAATACCCTAAGAAACACAGACTATACAAATTTAGACATTAAGATTTTGAAAATTTCTTCAACTAATTTACCGAGTTCCATAAAAAAACATGTAAAAATATATTATAGAGGAAATCATCAAACATTTATACTCTCTCTGTATAACATAACTAAATTTACATTTTCTATTCCAATTTCTATAAAAATAAAACAATAAATTTATTAAATCAATTCCAAATCAAAAAATTAATTAATTTAAATCCATTCCTTTCACTCTTACATTTTTGACTTTACTTTCAACCATATACATCTAGCGACATCATTTTATTACCGAACCTTGATGTAGACATTGATTGATAAAAAAAGTCTTTCAAATAATTTTTTGAGTTAGTGGTTACATACTATCTTTAATATTAAATTATCTTTAATTAATATTAACAATTTTTTAAATGTCCGTGGGCTTACAAAGTTATGTTGAAAAGTCATAACTCAAGGTTACATGTAAGCTTAAAAGGATGTTTGGGCTCTCCTTCCTTTTCTTTTTATAATTTTTTTTGGTATAAAATAGTACTCCACGTGACTTTTAATGCGCAAAAGTGTACTACTAGAAACTTGAATTCCATCTAATAGTCAATGCTTCCTATCATCTAAACTATATTTACAAAAAATCTCTGAACATTGGGTTACCTAAGGTTACGAATATCAATAAAGAATACTTACATTTAGAAAAAAGCAAAAATTCCCCGTACACACGAAGTAAAGTACATTTTAAATGGAAAAAATATGAGGGAGACATGATGCTTTGTGTTAAGACCAGGAAGGATTTGAAGGCAAAAGACAAAGAGATAGTCCAAGGATTTCCATCATGGGTTTCACAAGGCAAGCAAACAACCACTAACTCTAATTATATATTTCAAATATTTGCTAACTTTTAAGCAAAACCCATTAAGCAGATAATGAATGCAAAGTTAGGTGTGGAACTATTATGAACCATAGATTTCAGTTAATTTTTTTTTAAATACAAATTGGAAATAATCAAGGAGCTGCTGAAGCACGTGGGACAAAGGAAAATGAAGCAGAAGACCAGAAAACGGGGTCTTAATCGCCATTGTAAATTGAATTCGTAAAGTAATTAATCCTCGAGGAAAGAATTGAATGAAGAAAACCCATTACACAGAGGTCAAAGCTCTACCCGAGTATAATCCGCCCCTGTGTGCTTTGCATTTGAACGCTGCCCTTTCTTCTCTCCTTGCTCTGTCCGTGCGTGTGTTTTCTTGTAGTGCAGAGGAAGGACTGGGGCCGAAGGGGCCTTTAAATCCACAGCTTTTGTTTTTTCCTTTAGATCTCGAGACCATGGAGGAACAAATACGCCCAGACGCCCAGCCCGACGCGACTCTCAGGTCCAGGGATCGAATCTCGCTGTGAGGAACCAGGCATGCATTGTCATTGTACAGGTAAGCCGATTGCCACACGCTCAAATAATTCTTGAAAACCGGACAAAAGCACTGCAATTTTCGCATTGTTACGCTCTGACCAGTTCACCCGTTAGGTTTTGTAGGGAACAGCGTGTCTTGGAGCTGAAAATGGACATGGATAGTTTCTGGATAGGTTTTCTTCATTTAAATGTCGAAAAGCTCTTAATTCTTAGTCTAGATATAATTTCCCCCATTCCTAACGATTCCATGGCCGGAGCTCTGTTTCCCTTTCCTCGGATCGTTTTTGCAGTCTGAGCGGCATTTGTTTCTTTTCATATATATTTTTGCCCCTGGCAGGTATGGTGTTCTGCTGGCGCGAAAACGGTATCGAGGCTGCGATGTGTACTGTGGCAAAGGCAATCTTGCCGCTGCCGTTTAACAGATTTGTTGGTCCCTAAAAATTCTGAAATATTTAGTGTAGGTTTTCAAGCCAGTTCGTTGACTGATTCTTGTCCCTGCTATTTGGACTGTTTCCGTGCATCAGAGTGCCCTTGGTCATCGCCACTGCTATGAGCGAGATCTTAGGGTGAACGGCGATGACGAAATTCGTAAGTGGCTGGTGCAGACTTGCCACGTGGTTGCCTTATAAACGCATAATTATGTTTGAGCCCAGTTTAAAATAAAAAACGTTGTGTTCATCTTTTTTCCTCAGAATATCGTAGAGGGTCAGAGTAAACTGTCATGGGCATAATCCTAATCAGGTGAACTGCGATGATTGAAAATTCGCTGCCATGGAGAGAACATAGTTGCCTAATAAGCGTGGAATTACTTTTCAGCTCCTAGCTTTGCCAGCTTAAAATAAAAAGCTTTGTGCGTTTTTTTCCTCAGGTCACTGTAATGGTTCAGATCAAAATGCTATGAGCGAAATCATAATCAGGTAAACTGCGATGAATGGACATTTGCCAACCTCGCAAGCCACGGAGTCTACACGGCTGCCTAATAAGCACGGAATTATTTTTCAGCTCTGAGCTTTGCCAGCGTAAAATCAGAAGACTTGTGCATCTTTTTTCCTTAGGTTATCGTAATGGTTCAGACTAAAATGCCACGAGCGAAATCATAACCAGTTAAACCGTGATGAATGGAAATTTGGGGACCTCCCAAGCCACGAAGAGAACGTGGTTGCGCAATAAACGCAGAATTTCGTTTCAGCTTCTGAGCTTTGCCAGCATAAAACCGAAAAACTTTGTGCATCTTTTTTCCTCAGGTTATGGTAAACTTTGTGCATCTTTTTCCCTCAGGTTATGGTAATGGTTCAGAGTAGAGTGCTTTGAGCGAAATTGTAACCTGGTATGAATGAAAATTCACGGACCTCCCAATCCATGGACAGAACATGGTTGGCTAATAGCGGTTCAGCTCTGAGCTTTGCCAGCTCAAAATAAAAATCTTTGTGCATGTTTGTTTCCTAAGTTATTGCAAAGGTTCAGAGTAAATGCCATCAGTGAAACTGTAACCAGGTGAACTGCTATGAATGGAAATTCGTGGACTTCCCAAGCCATGGTGACTCGCGAGAATGTGGTTGCCTGATAGGCTTGGAATTACAGCTCTGAACTTTGCCAGCATAAAATAAAAAACTTTGTGCATCTATTTTCCTCAGGTTATTGTACTGGTTCAAACTTCAGAGTAAAGTACTATGAGTGAAAGTTTAACCAGGTGAACCACGATGATTGAAAATTTGCGGCCTCCCAAGCATGGAGAGCACATGGTTATTTAATCAACGGGGAATTTCTTCTCAGCCGTGAGCTTTGCCAGCTCAAATTAAATAACTTTGTTTATCTTCTTTCCCTAGGTCATTGCAAAGGTTCAGAGTAAATTGTTCTCAGTGAAATCATAAGATAACCAGGTGAACCGCAATGAATGAAAGTTCCTGGACCTCCCAACCCATGGTGTGCTTGATAGGCACAGAATTACAGTTGAGCCCTGAGCTTCACCAGCTCAAATTAATAAATGTGTGCATCATTTTTCCTTCTGTAAAGGTTCAGAGTAAGTGATTTCTAAACACAGTCTGAGAGTCACCCTTGGCAATTGGCATACTGCATGAGGTTTATGGAAATCTGGGCTGCGTGTAGGATAATATGCTCATTTATCAATGAAATCTTGATCTGTTGTTGTGAATGTCGCTGCCCGGTTGAAGAATTGCTTTACTAGTCAAATCTGAGCATTCTGTACTGCCAATGAAACTGGACAGAGGCTGTTATTTCAATTTGTCATGCTTGTTAAGTTTGGATTTGAAAATAAAAACCAAAAACATGATACAATTGTATTCTGTAAAATATGCTTTTATTGTCATGAAGTCATTTGATACAATGGGGTTGATACCCTTTTATTTCATATGCCAGGCAGTTGTGTTACTGGTGCATCCTAACTCCCTCATTTACTAATATCTAATATCTAATTAACTTATCTATATCTCTTTATTAGTCACTTATATTAATGCGACTTTTGCATTAGTTTGCCATTAGATTGTATATAGTATTGGAGTGCGATACCCCGATACTCAAACACCTTCTCTTAACACTACAATACAAAGTGACAACATAAATATAAAAGGGAAATTATTCTCAAGTAACTTCACTCCTTCGCAGTTTGAAATCATGTAGGCACTCCATCAAGCTGTCTCATCACCCTCATGTTCTATTCCTGAATTCCCAAACTTCCAACTCAGTGCAACTCTTTGAATTCCCTAGTTCCTGAACTCATCGAATTCCCAAATCAGTGCAACTCCTAAATTCCCTAGTTCCTGTACTCGTAATAATCAATGCAATTTTCAAACTCCCGAATGAGTGCAATTCCCAAATTCTCGAATCACTTGAACAACAATCTATGCTGAATTAAACCTTGTTTGATTCTGCTGTCATGGAAATCAAACCACTTAGATTAAAAAATCACCCGTAGTTTGTCCTCGTCATCTCCTTTGTTTGATTGGGATAAACATTTTTGTTCATGTCTTGAGAGACATAAATTGTAGCTCTAATATTATATCAACTGATAAAAACATGATAATATCTCAATATATCTGAGATTTACCAAAAAATATAACAATAGAATTTTGCTGTTTCAAGCCAAAATAAAAACCGCCAAGTAAGCTGCTATATACATCTGCCACCTGTGAAAATTACTTTAGAGAGTTGTAAAAATGTCTTGAAAATAAGCTATCTCGAATGACGTGAGAATTTATAAAAGATTTTCTGTTTCTGCCCCTTTTTCTTCGAAAAATAAAAAATTGCTCGTGAATTTTTGCTAGGTATTCCATAATCTGGGTCAAAGTAAAAATTCTGTGTATGATTGCTCACCATATAAACCTCAGGAAGCAAAATACAAATAGCTCTGTGATGAATACCTTCAGCTATAATATGGATAGTCTGACCTTTCTGCTGGTTTTGTTCAATTTTCTGCATCAACGGGACTTGAATAGATGTTTGAATCTGGTGGCTCTCATTCCCCACCCTCTCTTCTTTTCTGCATGAAACCAAAATAACTCTGTTATTCAAGCTCTGAAAATAATCGCACAAAGATCCAAAGAGAATGTTCACAAAGATTTTAAAAGGAAAGTGGAGTTACAATTAAAGTTTATGAAAGTTTGCATCATTATAAACTTTTTATTATTATTTCCATTACAAGAAAATGTTTTCTCTCGTTATAACCTTAATTTTCTTGTAATGGAAAAGATAATGAAAAATTTATATTCATACAAACTTTCATAAACTTTAATTGCAACTCCACTTGCCTTTTAAAATATTTAGGAACATTCTCTTTGAAACCTTGTGCAATTCTTTTCAGAGCTTTTGCCTCAGATTCTTTCCAGTCTGATACCATGGTAAGTTTTAACTTTTGATTATACTGTAATTACCAGAAACATGATAACAAGTGACTCACATAAAATATTATTTTATTATCATGGTCATGTTATCAATGGGGTTAATCCTTTTTTATTTCATTTGCTAGGTAGTTGTATTACCTGTACAACATAACTACAACATAACTACCTCATTTGCTAATATATGATTAACTTATCCGAAAAAAAATTTGTAACTTTATTCCTTTTCAATTAAAATTACATCAGATAGATACTATACAACTTTTAGTTTTCTGCGTTTTACAGGCCCAAAAAAGATATGACATAGAGTGTCTAAAGTAATTGAATTTACTCCTTTCAAATGCTAAAAACATTTTAGACTCCCTGTTCATTTCTTAAGTCCAAAGACTTACCATATGTTTCTGTAAGGTTACCAGTTTTTCCATACACAGCATATTATCTTTTTGTTGAACATCCCCTTATATAGGGTTTGAGATCAACAAATAAAAGTCTGATACATACAAAAAAGCATAGTATCTTTTACTTTAATAGATGAAAGATGCATGATGAAATTCTATGCTTACTCCTTCGTTTTCCAAAATGATTGTCCCCTTGAGGTAGTAGTAATAGACCTTTCAACAAGCTATCTACCACGTGGTTGCTTTCTCTGTATATATGAAGGAAGGATAAGTTATTGAAAGTATTCTTTAGGATCTCATCGTGAAGTGGTTCTCAAGGTAAATTCTTCCTTGGTCCACTTGATCACCAGCAACGAATCTCCAAAGATCTGCACATTTGTTTGTCGATACTCTGCAGCAAGTGTGAGATTCAATTTTAAAGCTATCAACTCTCTTAGATTGTTTGTTTCTTGAAGAATGCTGGCTTTGAAACTAAGAGTGTGTGTCTCAGATAAGTGTAGGATCCCCCCTGCTCCTCTAAATGGCGGGTCCCCTTGTGAAGTGCCATCAAAGTAAGCCGAGGCCCTCATTTTATCAATAACCTGCTCCTTCACCACTCTAGGTGCTTTTAGACCTAGAATATTTAGACCTTGAACTATTACAACCAAAGGGGGAAACCTATGCTGTTAGGGGCACAAAGCTGAAGCGGGAAGCGGGGAGCAAAGTGAAAAGCGAAATTTTCAAAAGCTTCCTACATAAGAGCGTTTTCGGGAGTGTTTTTTATATAATATATATTTTTATTGCACCGAGAGGCGCTCTACAGCCCAGTATGGGAGAGATCTTGTAACGTTACGTAACGTTATTTTTATTAATAACAAATAATTTTTTTAATTATAGGCTAAAATAAATGTCGGCCAGAAAAACCACCTAATATGGGGAAGATGTTGTAATATTCCTACCTAACAAAACAATAAAAAAAAAAAAATTTAATTATCCGTAAAAAAAATGGAAGAGGTTGTAATATTCCTACCTAACAAAACAATAAAAAAGTAAAAATTTAATTATCTGTAAAAAAAATGTGGATAAAAAAAAAACACAATATGGGCGAGATGTTGTAATGTTCCTACCTAACAAAATAATAAAAAGTAAAAAATTGAATTATCCGCAAAAAAATGTTGCCCTTGCACATGGTTTTAAAACCATGTTCATGGTTTTAACACATGGTTTTAAAACCATTTGCAAGGCCTTATAAACAACCCATGGTTTTATTGTACATGGTTTAGGAGGGCCTTCCAGATGGTTTTAAAACCATGTGCAAGGCCTGCTACACAACCCATGGTTTTATTGTACATGGTTTAGGAGGGCCTTGCAAATGGTTTTAAGACCATGTGCAAGGCCTTGCATATGGTTTTAAAACCATGGGGAAATGTTGTAATGTTCATTTCTAACAAAATAAAAAATAATAATAAATACTATATGTCGGCCATAAATAATATTAAATAATAATAATAATAATAATAATAATATATGCGGAAAGACCATGTGCAAGGCCTTGCATATGGTTTTAAAACCATGGGGAAATGTTGTAATGTTCATTTCTAACAAAATAAAAAATAATAATAAATACTATATGTCGGCCATAAATAATATTAAATAATAATAATAATAATAATAATAATATATGCGGACCTTAACTAAAAAGATATCAATGGATATCTAAGAAGAGATTTGATCCCTCTCGGCGCTTGATAGAGCCTAGGATTTGGATCTACGCTGGTATGTTTTGATGCATATATGTCAATAAAACCATATAGAATGTTGAATTAGTTACAAAAAGCATAAAAACATGGATTAAACTATACAACATCAATCATCTAGGATTCTAGTAGTTATAATGTAACATTGTCATCAAATGATCAATCATCAACCATAACATCTGTCATCAACCATTTTCAATATATAACATTTGTCATGACTCATCAAAGTTTCAAACTCATATCTCTTGTAACAAAAGTTACCAAACTATAATAGACAACATAATGAAACGATTCACGAAGCACATATTCATTGGTAATGGCCAAAGTTCAAACAATTATAATATGCTATTATATAGTCAATAGTGCAAAGTTGCAAGCAATTAAATTTAAAGGTAGGTTCAAGTTTCATACAATTTTTTCAAAATATTTAATAGAGTCATAGAGTCACCACAAGAATTTTTAAAGAGCCAACAATTACAATTTGCAAAGAAATGAAAAACTAGAAAAAGACAAGCACTATTATTTCTTCTTGCCACAGGAAACTTCTAATTTCTTTTCCTGTGATCTATGATCACTGCTAGCCTCCTCATCCTGAGTAGGTGGAAGTGGTTGTGAACCGCGTCCAATAGCTACATGACCCCCACGAGAGGATGGAGGTTGTGAAGCTAGAGGAAAAACTGGTACAGATGGGATTGGTTGAACATTGCTACTGGAGGGGGGTGGCATCTCTGTTGCTGCTATGTCACCATCATCATCACCCAAAAGTTTTGCCTCCAAGCGCTCTAAAACCATGGCTCCATCCTCCAAATTGTTCTCCTTCCGGGTTTTTGTCCCAAGTGAGATATGTTCTATAACTTTTGGCACGTTCACAATAATGAGACAATGACCTCAAGTTGTAGTGTACAAGAACCAAGCTTTCTGCCCGGTTTTCATTAAGGTTGTTTCTTTTCACACTGTGGATGAAGCTATAGGTGCTCCAACACCACTCTATAGAAGAACTGTTAACCACCTGTGAAAGCACTTTGACGGCCAATTTATGCAATTGTGTGGTGGCGGATGTTCCACCACTCGATATGAACCAATCTATCTTGATTTTTGTTTGCATGCCAACTAGCGAACACCCTATGTTGACTAAGGTATTTGCTCAATTCAACACACAATATGGCGCTCTCCTCTTCATTAGGGACCGAAATGTTAATACCTTGCATGTACCTAGCTTGTACCTCTAGATTTGTGTGGGTTTTTCTCTTGAACCCACCCCCTAGCTGTTGGTTTGGCCAACCAAGATAGAGAATAATATTTTGGTGTAAGGACATAGGCTAAGGCATGGAGTGGAACATTAAGTTTATCCCACCTTGTACCTTTGGATCTGTGTGGGTTTTTCTCTTGACCCCACCCCCAGTTGTTGGTTTGGCCAACCAAGATAGAGAATAATATTTTGGTGTAAGGACATAGGTTAAGGCATGGAGTGGAACATTAAGTTTATCCCACCTTTTGACCACATGCTTTTGAATATGCTCATACAAGATGGCATCTTTTATCTGGCCTAGCATTGTATCCATTTGCTCATACACCTCCCCAGTTACCAGTTGATTAATATTTGCAAGCCCAATCATGTTATAAATTGGCTTGGTGAATTACAACACATACCTGACACTTACCCAAAACTGACCATAAAGAACAATATCCTCCACCTCTTGAAAATCACGCCTCTCAAATGCGGTTGTAGCCTTGTCTTTCAAAATCTGCCATGAATCACATGATACCATACTAGTCAATGCCTCCCTTACCTTCAAAAGGTGCCTGAAGGTAAGGTAATAGCTAGAAAATCTAGTCTTTGCAAGCTTCAAAAGCTCCAATCTTGAGTGACTGCGGAAAATGTGATGGGCATTACTATGATTGGTAATAAATCTTATCATGTGCTTGCCTTTCTTGCATAATGAACCAGTCGATTTATAATCATTCTCCCTCATCTTAATAATGCCATGCATCAAAAGGTTCAATGTGTGAACCAAACACACTGATCAAAATATGTTGGGGTATCTATCGTTAATGATTACTCCCGCTGCTTTACAATTAGCAGCATTATCGATAATGACTTGGATGACATTGTATGGCCCAATAGATTAATTTTTTTAATTAAGGCTTCTGCAATATTGATGCCGGTCTTGAATTGATCTGAGTAGTCATGGAATGAAAGGAAGATTGTACCACTGGCGGACACCCCAAGAATATTTATCAATGGCTTTCCTTTTACATTTGTCCAACCATCAGATACAATGGATACTCCATATTCATTCCAAGAATTTGTGAATTGTCTCAAAGCATTTTGGATCTTGGCTTTGTCCTTGTCAAGTCCCACGGTTCTAGCTTTGTCATACCTAGAGCTCCTTTATCCTGCAAGGCACTTAGAATGGCTTCAACCATTTCATGCCAATATGGTGAGTGAAGGACATTGAATGGTATGCCACATGCATAGATAAGATAAGATAATTTTATTAATGTCCACAAATGACCACAAAGTAGGTCAACGAGACTGTCAGTTACAATGATAAGTTATGCATGTGGGAGGATCAAACGATCTCCCTTAAAGAAAAGGAAATACAATATAAGCAATGAAGTAGACGGAAGTGAAGATAAACAAGTTGAGCTAGGTTGAAGCTCTGGTTCCAATCATGTAGTCCTGCATAGGGGCGAAGGAGCTCAAGTGGACAAGATCCAGGAGCCGAAAAGACCAAGGAGGCTCTGGTACTCCTAACATCCGAGGCTGAATGAAGAAAACTGAGAGAATTGTAAAAATGACTGTTGTCCTGAATCGGGGCCGGGAGGCGCAGGTCGCTCTCTAGTCTGGTGTCGATGGGGTATGGAAGGTTTTGGACGCCTCTTAGAGGGAGGTTTGGTACGGAGCTGTCGCTGAGATCTCGTGGGTTGAGAGCCTCTAGACTTTGCTGGTCTGGGAGTTGGGTCGATATCAGGATCAGTAGATCTCTTGGTGCCCCTGGATGACGGTAACATGTTGAAGAACGTTGTGATCCGCTGTGTGGTGTTTGGTCTAGTGGGAGGCTGGAGGATCTGGGCTCGAAACCTGAGAGCCGCCTGAATATAAAGCGCTAGGCATCTCTGATCGGTGTATCTGAAGAAAGTGGCTAGAGTTTGGGGCCCCCTGAATAAGCAATAGAAGCGTCCTCTAATCTCATAGTAGACAGGACATCTGAAGATAAAATGTGACTCGGTTTCAACTTCTCGTAGGTGGCACAGTTGGTAGATCCTATCTGATCTATCGATCTGGTGGTCTGACTCTACCCGGAGTCTATGTGATCCTACTCTGAACTGTCCGAGAGGGATCCAAAGGGCATGCATCTAGTAACGAAGCGTATACTGGGGCCGGACAATAAGCCTGTCTCTGATCTCCAAGAAATGTTCAGCATAAAAGGCCATCTTTGGGCACAATCCTCCCAGAGGATTGATCCAAGTGACCTAGACGAACTGCTTGTAAATATCCTCTCCGATGATCTTATTCGACTCTTGTTGGATAGGTAGAAGGTGACCCGAGGCATCTAGAGAGTATTGGAACGGGGGAAGACGATCTCGCTGGATTCCCACTGAAGCAAGAAGGCTCGAGACCCGTGTGAGCCAACACTTGGCCCTGCCTGGGTGGGTAGAACTGGCAATAGTCTGGGCATAGCAATACGCTAGATGTAGGTACCTATCCCGACCTTTTGATAAGTCAGCTAGTTGTCCCATTGAAGATCATAACCTTTGTTTTGCCTAGATTCACCATCAGCTTTCGGAGTTTACAAAACAAGGCTAGAGCATCAAGTTGTCTTTGCAGGCCTTTCGGGGAGGAAGAAAGGAGTACATTGTCATTAGCGAAAAGCAGGATAGAGATCAGGACCTGGTGGAGGAGGCATCCATCTGTTTCCTATGTGTGCTCCTGGAGGAAGGTCTCCAACTCGTCAATGTAGATCCCAAACAGGGTGGGGGACTATGTGTGCTCCTGGAGGAAGGTCTCCAACTCGTCAATGTAGATCCCAAACAGGGTGGGGGAAAGCAGGCAACCTTGTTTCACCCCAATGGTGTTGCGGATGAACTCGGATAACCCTTGTGCAATCCGAAGGCGGCCCGAACGGACTCGTAAAGACGCATAATGGCTGTCAATAGGATCGACGAGACGCCAATGTCTCTGAGTCGCTGCAATAAGTCCTCTCTCGAGACTGAGTCGAATGCTTTTCGGAAGTCTACAAAGTAGCAGTAGAATTTCGAGGAGCAGTGACGTGCCTCCTCAACCACGACTCGGAGAGTAAAGATGTGGTCGATAGTCTGATGTGCTGGTTTGAACCCTGTTTGACCCCGAGCTCTGAGATTTTTTTGTTCAAAGTCCCTGGAGAGCTTCATATGGTGAACGGTAGCATAGAGTTTTGAGAACGTGTGGCCTACCATGATCGATTTGTAGTTGTTAGGGTCGGAAGTGGCTCTTGACTTGTGAATCGGATGGATGATATGGTGAGACTAGACCGAAGGAAATCCTTCATGCACTATGTGATTGAAGAGATCAGCCAAGTAACTAACCAAAACCCAAAGACCATGCTTGAAGAACTCTGCTTGGTAGCTTTCCTCATCTGCTTATTTGCTGCTGCTCATCGCCCGGATGGGCTCTGTGACATCATTGTTAGTGAAGAGGTAGTAAGAGGAGGGGGGGGGGGGGGGGGAGGCACATGAATGTCAACCTGGCCAAGAATGTCATAGAGCTTGGAGGTGTGGGAGAACATAGAGGCACGGTCAAGTTCGGGTGACAGAGGGGAACGCTGGGAAATGATGGTACGCCATAACTGTTTGGGGGAATGCACAAGGAGGGCTGAGAGTTCCTGTCTTCTCTGGGAGATAAAATGTCGTTTCTTCTGACGAAGGAGACGGCGGTAAGATCTTTGTATGCTGGGGTAAGTAGGGCAGGAGTGGAGGAAGGCATGACGGAGTTCTCGGTGAAGTGATTTGCAACCCTTGTCATACCACTTGTTCATGGTGCAGGAGGCCGGTTTAGTGGTGTCCGAGGAGGTACGAGTGGAGTGGGGGAAGGAGTTGAGCACTGCTTTCCAGATTGCAGTCGAGAGGCATTGGTATTTGACAGCAACTGATTCGAGTGAGGAGAAATGAGCTTCAGGAGGAAGGATTTGGTGGAGGTCTGAAAGGAAGATGTCGGGGTTGCCCTCATCAAAGCGGAAGGTGGTCTGGGGGGGGAGGGGTGCTTGTTAGGAAAATTTGCTTGCATCCACATCATCCCTACCACCTTGGATAAGGAAATTTGATATTGTTCTATGCCCTGAATGTAAGGGAAAGAATTCAATACCATGGGTGGATGGGGATTGAGCACCAAATAATTTATGTGAGCTTGCAGTCTGGTGTTCAACCCTTGTTTTTTTGGATAGGTATTGTGCTTCCTCCTCTTCCCTCTTATATTTGGCTCTGTCATTTGATGGCACTTGTGTACATGTTTTTACTCCTATAGTCTTCTTTTCATTCCATGGCATGACCCCACATAAGTGCTTTCTCACACGGGTGTATGAACCTGTGTAAGTTACTCCACAACGGGGGCATGTAAATTTTGTGGTTCCACCCCCTTTCCCTCCTCTAAGCTTTGTGACATATTTCGACAAGTGTGTTTGGTTTTCTTTTCATCACCACCATCACTATCATTTTCCTCATCCTCCTCTTCCTCTCCCACCTCTCCATGATATGTGCCACTACCCCCTTCTTCATCCTCTTCATCATTTCTCCTCCCGTTTCCAATCAACACCATCAAAATAAACATTGGAACCAAAAGGACAAACCACATTGACATACCCATCACCATGCTTGTAGTCCATACCCATCACCATGCTTCTAGTTTTGTAGAGATTTAAAGAATAACTCTTTGCCTGCAATGGAATGAGGGAGAAGGAATGGGAAAGAGTAGGAGAAGAAAACCCACAAGAATTCAAGCCATAAATAATTACAAGTTTATATTAAAAAAAAAGAATGAGTTTAGGGGCTACCTCTTTGGCTCTCCAATGGTGGTTGAACCCTATGGAAACCTTCAATCTCCCCTCCAAGCTCTCACAAATGACACCCTACAATCTCCCTTTTTGCTCTCCAAGCTCATCACCAAATCTCCAAATGCACTCCAAGCTCTACAAACCCTTGTAATGATGAATGAAATGGCAACAATGAAGTCAAATGATGTTGTAAGTGCATTAAAGCCCAAGCAAACCCCTCGAAAAAAGACAAAAATCGGTTTCCTCTTCAATTTGTGGGTTTGATGCTGAAGCAAGTTCGAGAGTGTTGGGAGCAATATAGGGAGCGATTTTTAAAGCACTAGAGTGATGAGAAAGCGATTACAGAGCAGACGCTCCCGATTGATTCCTCATCGCTTCGGGATAGAGGTAAGGAGCGATTTTTTTGGCATGAGAGCGTGCTTTACAAAATCGATTCCAACTGGGAGTGAAATGAAAGCGTGCTTTGAGGGCACTTCGGTCATGATTTGATCGAAAGTGAGCTTCCGGAGCGAGGGTGAGGGGGGGAGGGAGCTCCCCCGCAACGTAGGGGGAAACAACCTTATCTTCAAACATCCTTGCGTTTCTCGCCAACCATATGCCGCAAGCCATGATTAATGGCATAGCTCTAAATTTTTTTGTACCTACATTTTCACACCACTTCATAAACCCTTCTTCAATAGAATCCCTAGACTTGTTTCCTTCCAACCTTGAGAGTGCTGCCACCTTTGTCTAGACCTGTTATGTAAAAGTACAACTCATAATTAAGTGTTGATTTGGCTTTTTATGAGCTTGACACCGACTGCACCACCCAGGTCCAGCAAAGGTTTTCTTTGTAAATATCCTAGGTTGGTACCTTATTGTTTAGAAGCATCCCCACATACAAATGCGGGCTTTGAATGACATTTAGATTGCCAAATTTCCTTCCACCATCATTTTGGTGGCTTCCCCTCTTCTTGAGAAGCTAGCACCTTATTACCTTCCTTAGGTGAGTAATCTCCACTTGAGTGTTTTGACCATATCTAAGTATACTCCTCATCTTTAAGGTGAACATAGCCAACTCCAAACATTTCTAAGCTATGTCACAGGGTTTGCCGAACTTGAACCTCCAGGTTCGGAATTCGATAAACCTAAAAAAATTTGAAAAATCGTTTAGGTTTGGCGAACCTGATTGCCGAACCTCTTGTCAAACTTGAAGGCGAACCGGTTCGGCCATCTGGTTCGCCGAACCTCTTAAAAAAACCCTAACTTTAATGGTTCGGGCATAGTTTGGCATGGGAACTTTGCCTTCCGCTTTCATTTGCATTAAGCCACTTTCTGCCCGTAGGATGTCCGCTTTCCGCCAGCTGCTACATAACTGTATGGGGCTCTTCACCCACTTACGGGGGATAATTGTGTACTGTGAATAGTCGATTCGTCAAGCCTAATGTCTTGCCACTACTACAGTTTGTTCTTGCATCACGGGTTGGAGAAGCTCTTGATTTCCTTCTAGCAGCTTCTGGATCAGCTGAGGGGTTTCTGTTGAGTTGCAAGCACCCTGCAAGTCGCGATACCGAGCCAAAGCTGTAGCAGTTGCGTGCTAGCCACAACCCTTTGGTCGACTATTGAGAGATTGATCAGATTTGGAGTCATTCGTGGTGTCCTTTGGAGCCTTCGCTGTCGGGCCTCAGCTATTCATCTCGAGCCGTGAGCAATGCGTCACAGCTG
>LPNX011068602.1:0-21658 GCA_001517045.1 Pseudotsuga menziesii | reverse complement strand
TATATATATATATATATATATATATATATAATTTTTTTGAAAAATGTATATAGAGGAACCTACGCCGAACCCCATCCGAACCTCATCGAGAAATTCAAACCTGAATCGAACCTGAAGGTCGCCGAACCCGAACATGAACGCGAACCTTGTGACATTGTTTCTAAGTAGTGTTCCTAGATATCACATTCTACCTCTCTAAATCCCAAAGCTCTACCTGAGATCCATCTCTGATACCAAATGGTAGTATTGATAGGGTTTGCAATCTTGGACAAGTTGTAAATACCGATGGCTTGTAAAAAAAATCATGTGATCTAGAAGCCTAAAATTTTTTCCACTTTCAATCCATGGGTCTAGCCCCACTTGGACCTTAGTACATCTTCCAAGTTTCTATTTAAACCAATTACCAGCCAAAAGAAATGCCTCTTCTAAAGCTTTCCAAATTATGGATACGTTTTGCATATTTTTAATAGGATTTCTCAACCATTCTTCAATAGATGTTGGAAAACTATTTCATATGAACCACAGTGCACCAGAAACCCTTTTGCTGGATTATCCTCCACACACTATTAGCAACTAGTGCTTTTGAAAAATGGAATTTGGAATATATTTTTTGATCCCCAGCCCCCCATTGCTTTGGAAATTGGTTACTTTTTCCATTTTACTAAAGGTAAACGTTTCTTATCCCCATTTCCTGACCAAATTAATCTAAAGCATAATCTTCTTATTTGTTCTAACATTCCTTTTGGAATCCATGGTAAGGACATCCAATAGAGAGTCGTTGCTTTTGGCACAACTTTAACCGGTACCAACTAGGTCAGAGTGTTGATATGGAGAACATTTGCCATTCACACTTAATCAACCTTACTGATCCAATAGAAATAAATGTTTGGTTGATATTCATGCTTGTAGCTATAGCAAACAACTCAATGATTTTTGTGAGCTTAGCAATATCCCTCATGGTGCCATTACAAAATATCAAGATATCATCAACAAACAGAAGGCGAGTCAAAGAGCATGAATTGCCCACTTTGACACCGTTGAAGTTTTCAATCCTGTGTGCCTCCTTTAGTTATCTGTTTAGTCCTTTTGCCATGATGAGAAAAAGTAAAGTTGAAAGCTGGCATCCGTATTGGAGAAACCTTTCAGGTTTGAAGAACTGAGTTGCTGATCCATTAATAAGAATTGAGAAAAAATTCAAGAGATACAATTCATATCCCATGATACAAAGGGAGCACAAAATGCCAAATGAATCAATAAGAGCCTTAGATAAAGCCAACATGCCTTAGACAGGTATACTTTTAGTTATATTGCACTCTTTAATTAACTACTCTTGTTTCTTTTTAGTTTTTTACAATAACAGAATATAACATTGCTCTTCCATTTGGGAACTTATTACTTCAATGAGGCTAGATTCTCTAGGAAAGGCAACTGCTTTCCATGTAGTCTCTTTATGAGGTTTATTACCATACCACTACCTACTATTTAGTTTCACTCTTTCTCATTTTTCTAACTCTTGTCCATGATCCTTACAGGTTCATGTACTTGTTGCTCTACCTCGTGTATAATGACATAGTTAGGAAAAGTATTGTTAAGTCTTGACAATGCTTCCTTTAAAAGGTTTATGTGGAAAACTACGTGTGTTTTCACATGAGCAACCAATTGATAATCTTTAAGTCAAAAATCATTTACTTTGTGAGCAATATCCAACAGTCCACTTTACCTCAGTGATAGTTTCAAATCAAACTCAGAATACCATACAATAAATTGGGTAGAATAGCAATTGTTATATCAAGATTTTATTAGTATGCAAAATGATTATGTGCTGAAACAAGGATAGGATTGAACATTGGTGTTTACTATTTCATACAGAGAACAACACACCACTGCATTATTGCCAGCCTTTGTTGTTTTAGAGATATACTTGTCTGCTCTGAATATGTGTATGCAATATAATTTGTTTTAACATAAGGGTATTGATTTATTGAATAAATTATCTCATGACAGGTGGTTGGGTAAATGCTACGACAATTTGACTTGGTGGATCCCACGGCTCAAAGACTTGTTGTTCAAAATGTTGTGTACCTGTTCAAGGGAACAAGTTGGGGTAGAGGAAGGTGGTCTATACAAGGATGCGATGGCTTATAAAGGTGTCTCTACCAATGGACTCTCTGCTAAAACAACTGAGGTTGAAACAAAGCTTGATGAAGGAAACATTGAGGAAGCTGAGTCTTCTCTCCGTGAGGCATTATCTCTAAATTATGAGGTGAATTATCTGATATCATGCTTTAATACCAGATAGGAGTTGAGCATGTCTACTGGAAGGGCATAGTTTTAGACTCTTAGAGGCAGTATGACGAGAAAGATGATCAGCTTTTCTAAAGATGAGAAACAAAAATTGTATAGGAGTAAGAAGCAGATATATAATGTGTAAGAACTTTTATGGTTGTGTTCCATAAAAAAAATAGTTACCTTAATCAAGTTGCTTAGGTCTGTACAGGTCTGCCAATTGGTAATTATTCATATCTTTTGTTGGGCAGGTATGAGCTAGCTTGTGCAATGTAAACGAGTTATTTACCTCAATAGCTTGATTGTTTATCAATTCAGACACTGAAAACTGTAGGTACGCTGTTGATAACAATTATTTCTGCTATGATCCCACTAAAACCTGGCAAATGTCCAGCTAAAGACTAGAGAACAAGAAATCAGAAGCTAGTGTCAAGGAGAATTCTAATATATTTATCTTCCTGTCGATTTCCCAAAACATATACTATATAGCAAAGCTTGGTCCATGCCTAGAGCTAGATTCCATGTTTTCATTGCACTCTGGACTCTCTTTACTCAATATACACACTTGTAAAAGTCTACCCACAATAGGAAAGGGAAAGAGATTCTATTATTGCCTTCAGACTCTCAGAGTATTGTTTGAAATTGGCTTTTGGAACTAGTGAATAGTAGGAACTGATTTGTTTTCCCAGGGTTAGAACATAACTGTCGTGTTGCTCAGAATCCAGATACACACACACACACACACATTCCCTTTCACACATTTGGTATTGATTCTGAAAAGCTGACATGTTCTCTTGATTTGGTCTTTTCAGGAGGCTAGAGCTCTATTAGGAAGATTAGAGTATCAGAGAGGAAACATTGAGGCTGCCTTGCAAGTATTTGAGGGAATTGAATTACATGCTGTAATACAGCGTTTACGGTCATCTATTTCAGAAAAGGTTCAGTCTAAACGTGGCCGATCACGCCAAGACACATCCCATTCAGTTTCACTACATGCAGCCAGCCTATTGCTTGAGGCGATATACTTGAAGGCGGTGTCATTGCAAAAGCTTGGTCGTCTAACAGGTACACATTCTTCTGATCATATTGCATTATGTTCTTAGTGAGATGTTTTCTTCTATATATTCTACTTTAAGCTGACACGGCATAACTCATTTCTCTGCCGTATTCTGTGTCTGCTCTTTTGCAGTGTTTCTATTCCTAAATCCCACTTAGTGTTTATTTAGACTTTTGATATATTAGTTAGCATTGCCATACTCATTTGATACAGCAAGACAATGACAGACAATGACATGCAACGTTTATATCTACTGACCCAAAATGCTGGTTTATTGCATGAAGTTGTACTGCATAGCTGGCTTTTTCCAACCTGTCAAATAAACTGTGAAGCTTACAACTCTTTTGACAGGGACAGACGCTAAGATGGTTTTTGAGTTTTGGTTTTTATGAAATCAGTGGGAACTGAAAACCAGTGGGTGAGCAGTTAATGCAGCTGTTAATGTTCAATGCCTTTGTTTGATGATTTTATTATATGATTCAGCTTCTTTGAAACTTTATTTGGAATTTTGTATTTATCTATTGTTTGCAATCTTTTGCCTTCACGAAACTGAGTACAAATGCACACGATGCAACAATGATGGAATGCAGTAAAAAAATTGCTAAAGGCCAAAATAATTTGGAATTAATTTTAACATATTATCGGGAAAATTTGAAAAAAGTTTTGCCTCTCAGGGTTTTAATTGGGCATGCACGGATTTTGATGACAGTGGTGGATTATCTTTACAAGGTAAACAAATAGGTATACTCTTTTGATAGATATGTTTGAGGACGAATGCCTTTTCCATATGTCTTGATTCACATTATCCTATTCATAGAAGACACCATTCTTCTTCTTTTTCCCTCATTAGAGCTATATAATCCTTTGGATTTATTGGTATTCTTTTGTATCGAGGTATGGTTAGGAGTGTGCCTCAATCAAGTTAAGCTCATGGCCTTCAATGCCCCCTATAGATATTGTATAATATATCTGTTTGTATCTACTCTGTTATCTTAAGTGTCTTTTATTTCTTGATCCATGAGCATGGGATATGTTTGGAACTTTGGATGCATATGATTCATTCATGCATTCCTGTTGAATTTTTGTACCTAGGGAAGTGTTCCCTTAGTGACTTTGTGCCTTAGTCACTAAAAAGGGGACAAGTTACATGAACCTTGTATTAATAAACTAAGCCAATAACATATTGTGAGAGCTCTTTCAGGTCATCTCCAATACAATGAACAAAATGGATTACTATCCGGTGTCATCCCAACATCTATTTACCATTGAGAACGACATGCCCATTTTGGTTCTTCTCGTTACAATGCCCAATCAACATAATCTATAGCATGGAATCCATCTTGTGCTTGAAACAAATCAACCCATATCATTAGTTTCTTGTTTGGAGCAGTTGTTATGGTCAAAACATCAAATCCCCCAAATCCGAAGTCCAAATTGCTCAGATTCTCTCCAAACTATGTAGTTCAAGACTCCAACCAACGCCGAAGGTAAATTTAAGTTTGGGCATTTGAAAACCCCCAAATCCTCCCATAGGCCTCCAATAGACCACTATGTCCATAGAAGGTTCTCCACCATATAGAATGCCTTGCCTGCTTTGCAATCCCTGCATGGACAGGCGAGGACTGGGGCAGGGCAGACAACAATTGTTTCTCTTCTGCAAGACCAAGGGAGAAGTAGCTTAAACCATCTCTGGATATCGATTTGGGCAGGCTCAACCAAAGAAGCACAATGCAATGCTGACAAAAACTTGTGCTTTCACTATCATTAAATTTTACGTCTACCAATTTACCTTTTGCATGTTGTAGAAGTTAACAACCCACCACCATTCATCACTGATCGAAGACAAAAAGAACGACTCAGAAACGAGACGAAACGAGATGAGTTTGTTTAGAAATTGAAATCCGTTTCTGGATAAAACGTCCCGAGAAACGATTCGTTTTTGAAGAAACGTTTTTTCAACTTTAGAAATGTGAACAACCATAGAAAATGCCGGTTTCCGTCTCATTGTTGTTTCTATCTCGTTTTTTTGAAAAACGTGAACCGCCATCATGTTTTTGGTAACAAAGGTTTTAACAAACACTTTAATAAGTCAAAAAGAGATTGGTGCCTCACATAGAAGGGGACTATTTTGCTCAAGGGGGACGGATTATCTTAGAAAAGGAATCTTTTAAAAGGGAAATGGCTTGTATGAGGTCAAAGTGTCATGTCCCCATCTCATTAAGTCTACTAGTTGACAAGGTTTCACCCACTTACTAGTTCCCTAGGTTGTGGGACGAAGCATTAAATATTGCAATAAGGGAGCTATGGGACCCAAGAGAACTTTAGTTTATCATTTACACATTAATTTGGGTCATACAAATAATAAATATAGAGAAAATAAAATGGCATTGCTTCATAAGGACATTTGGAGTTTCATGGAGGCCTTGGGTGGCTAGATTCTTCCTTATACATGTCATGAATTAACCCCAAATTCGAAATTATGAGTGATGGAATGTTCTTGGAAGGTGAAGAGTTGTCAAATGAGATATCATGAGCCCAAGGATTTGAATGGGTGAGTAGAAGGAACTCCCCATAGAAGAGGAAGAGTCTAGGAAGAAACTAGGTGCCATGTGGAGCTAGATTCCCTGCGTTTTATGACAACAATGATGGAAGATTCTATGACAAGTCAGAGCTGATTGCAGACCTATGACAATTTGACATGTCAGGGCTAAAAATAGCCTCTAAGAGGGCGCACTTGGGACTAGGTGGCAACCATTCGAATTTGGAGGAAGATGAAGGGTTGAGGAGAAGGCCAAGTGGCATGGAGGTTACTAAATATCAAGGATGATTTGGAGGAAGCCTATGGGAGTGAATTCGACCTTGGAGGACCTTAAGAGGGTTATGAAAATATGTCATGAGGAATGGAAACGGATTTTGATCATTTGTGAATTTGCCTTTGGCATTTTGGAGAGCAATAACTTGTCCATTGCACGATGAGTGCACACTTACCCTGCTAGTGAGCCAATTTCGAGAGAGTGAGATTCTCATCCAAGTTGGCTATGGGAGAGGTCATTCAGACCTCTTATTGGGAGCTTCATGGAGTGTTTTGTTGTAGATAGGAGGCTGCTACTGTTCGTGACCCATCTCTCCTCCCATTCTCTCAATTCCCACTTCCATATTTCCATGTTTTTCTATGAAGACGCACTTGTGTGAATGGTGGTTGCGCTCGATTGAGTAGAGTTGATGCCCAAGCATGGGTGAATGATTCATGGCTCTGTAGCATTTCCCCTGTCTTCTTTGTAAGTCAAAATCAGAAGAAATACATATTCAAATGTCCACATTTCCAAGCTTTATTGTGACTAGTTTCCATGTGATGATTTCCCATTTCAATGGAGTTATCTATCTGATGTATATTGCGACTTGGATCAATGTTATATGCTGTTAGTGTTAGGATTATTAATCCTCCCTTGTCCAAATTTGGTCATATGTCTAAATCGGGAGTCATGTCTAAATCGGGAGTCCATCCAGTCTATTTATAGTCATTAGCACCATTGGGTAAACTTGACCTAATTGGGGCACATGTTTTAGTTACCAAAGTGTGGGGAACACTAATTGAGGCTCACTGCGACTTATTGCACTTGATTGCATAAGTTTAGGAGTCTCCTAGATCAATCCCTGCAATTTAGGAAGCAACTGGGAGTGCCGAAACCAACCAAGGTCAGTTCACTTCAGTTAATGACTAGTCAAGCCAAGTTAGGAGTCAGTTACATTCAGTTCTAGCCCTCTACATTTAGTTAGCGCTAGGTTTAATTGATTGCACAAATGTGGGGCGCATTTCTCACCTACCCCAGTCAATTTCTCACCTACCCCAGTCAATTAACCATTGGTCAACACTAAATGTAACACTTGGTTGTGTTTTAAAGCTCCGATGAACTCCGGTTATGGTTTAGACAAGGACAGTTAACTACTGGGTCTTCTGATAGTGATTTAGACAAAGTCTTGGTTACCTACAGTCAAGTAGAGTCTAATCAATTCGAACTTCCTCATGTGGATTCGAATTGCTTGTGGCTATTAGAGCCATTTTACTTTATTGTAATTATCATCTGGATTACTTTTTTGATTAATGAAAGCATTCACAGCTGCAAGCCTTTTGCACTGTTTCATTCTTCAATTGCTGAGTAAATTGTGAGATCTTCTTTGTGAGTTGTGTATTTGTCTACAGATCTATATGCTCACATTTACATGGTATCAGAGCCTCGGTGGACAAGACTCCTCTCCTCCTCAGATCTCCAACCGGATCATTTTGTTTGTTTGATTGTGTGACAGGTTATCAGCTTTTCTTACAGCATTCGCTACAAGTAGCCTCTACTCATCACTGCATTCGCTACAGCAGCTCAGTCTTTCTTATTACATTCAAAATGGCTCATCCAGTGGAGCCTCTCACTCCCTTCAACTATCACCAGTGGAAGGATGACATGAAAGTATTGCTCTGCACCAAGCATCTCTTCAAACTCATAGAAGAAACAGAGGAAGAGCCATAATCAGATAAAGACAAAGCTAAGTACATGAACAGGCTTGATGAAGCCATTGGACTCATGCAATTCTCAGTCTCTAGAGATCTTCAATTTCACATCCAAGACTTGGACACTCCCAAGGAGGTTTGGGACAAGCTTGCTTCCTTGTTTGATAAGCATGATGAGATGAGGATCCATCAGTTAGAAAATGATTTGATTACTCTCAATCCATCAAATTTCGAATCTCTAAATGAATTCTTCTCAAAGTTCAAGAACCTGATATATCAGTTGAAGCAATGCAAAGTGAAGAAGGATGAAGATCAGCTCATCCTTGCTATTCTCACAAAGCTCAATTCAGACTACTCAGTCTTTGTATCCACCTTCCAAACAGTAAGGCTCACTACTCCAAATTGGAAGATGCCCACTCTTGATGCTTTCATCCAATCTCTTATTTCTGAGAATGATACATTGATCCAAATGGGGATCATTCGATCTCCCAAAGATCTAGCTCTTGTTACAAGAGGAGATAAGGTAGCGAATGACAAAGGGAAGCAAAGAGATGAGTCTGAGCAGTCAAAAGAACCTTCAGGTTCGAAGAGAAGCAAGAAGAATGGCAAAGGCAAGGTCCTCTGCCCTTACTGTGGAAGGGGCTTCCATTCAGAAAGCTCCTGTATGAGAAGACAACTTGATGAAATGGCTCTTCTTTTAAAAAGGCACAACATTTCTGTACCTGCTAGCGCAAGGAAGGAAGACTCTGAAGAAGAAGAAGAAGAATACCAAAGGAAAGGACATGCACTGAAAGCTTGCTGCACATCAACACCTGCCTTCCTCATTGATTCTAGAGCTTCCAACCATATGGCTGCATCCATAGAATCATTCTCTTCTTTTCAGTCCTTTGATGGTCCTAGCATTCAGATGGGCAATAACAGTAAAGTCCAAACCAAAGGGAAAGGCTCTATCCAACTTGAACATGGAAGGTTCAAAGATGTGTTGTTTGTTCCCTCCTTGGCTTCAAACCTGTTATCTGTCTATCAGATGACCCATACTGGATCTCCAAAGCGAGTGATCTTTGGTCTTGACTCAGTGGAGATCACAGATATCTCTACTGGGAGCATCATAGCAAAGGGTATTGCGAATCATGCTTCAAGAGCATATGAGTTCTCACATTTCATGCCTCCTTCAAAACCGGTGCACTCTCAGTAGCCACCTGCAAGGGAAGGTAAAACCATTGCATCTACTTCTTTTACAGCTTCTACTAGTATTGCAGATCCATCTATATCAGTTTATGACATTAAGATTCAGGGTGACTCAGATCTAGATTCAGTCCCTACTTCCAAACTGGAAGCTAGGAAGATGACTGGAAACTCACCTGACACTCAGAAAGGAAAGACTCTTGTGCTATGCCATACTATTTTGCCTCCTTCAGAGAGATGTAATAGACTTCCTGTAAGATGCAATATGGCAAGGGCTCAGTCTTACTGCATTCAGAAGAATGGATATGATCATACACCTCTTCATTCAGCAAGAGACAAAAGTTACATTCCTCCTTCCTTCCATCATCATTTTTGGAGAAAAAGGAGAAGTCTACATGCCAGGCCCTAGAATACTTGTGCACAACACACCATGCATGCTGCTTCACTACCTCACAGAGATGAAGATTGCAGCAACATATTTTCAAGTTTCTCAAACTTGAGACCTGATTCTACCTGCTTAGCTAGAAGGAGGGCTTTTTTCCCATGTGGTTTTTGCCCTAGCTCCTTGTATTAAGCAGTTACTTTATTTTACTTGATGTAATGGGTGACCTATGGTCTTAGTTACCAGGGCCCACAGTTTGTCCAAGTTAGCATTCAGGGGGGGTGTTAGGATTATTAATCCTCCCTTGTCCAAATTTGGTCATATGTCTAAATTGGGAGTCATGTCTAAATCGGGAGTCCATCCAGTCTATTTATAGTCATTAGCACCATTGGGTAAACTTGACCTGATTGAGGCACATGTTTTAGTTACCAAAGTGTGGGGAACACTAATTGAGGCTCACTGCCACTTATTGCACTTGATTGCATAAGTTTAGGAGTCTCCTAGATCAATCCCTACAATTTAGGAAGCAACTGGGAGTGCCGAAACCAACCAAGGTCAGTTCACTTTAGTTAATGACTAGTCAAGCCAAGTTAGGAGTCAGTTATATTCAGTTCTAGCCCTCTACATTTAGTTAGCGCTAGGTTTAATTGATTGCACACATGTGGGGCGCATTTCTCACATACCACAGTCAATTAACCATTAGTCAACACTAAATGTAACACTTGGTTGTGTTTTAAAGCTCCGATGAACTCCGGTTATGGTTTAGACAAGGACAGTTAACTACTGGGTCCTCCGATAGTGATTTAGACAAAGTCTTGGTTACCTACAGTCAAGTAGAGTCTAATCAATTCGAACTTCCTCATGTGGATTCGAATTGCTTGGGGCTATTAAAGCCATTTTACTTTATTGTAATTATCATCTGGATTACTTTTTTGATTAATGAAAGCATTCACAGCTGCAAGCCTCTTGCACTGTTTCATTTTTCAATTGCTGAGTAAATTGTGAGATCTTCTTTGTGAGTTGTGTATTTGTCTACAGATCTATATGCTCAAATTTATAGTTAGTGAGTTATTGAAATGCTGTTAATGGACTATATTCATCTTGCTTTGTTCTGAACCATTATATGCACCATTTATGAGTCGAAGTTGAGCTTTTATATGTCATTTCTCTTAAGCAAATATCACTGAAATTATGCATTTGAATATGAAGCATTAATCCTCTGTTGCAGAACTCTTAACCATACCAAATGATAGCAAAAGAAGTCTAATTACAATCCCCATACTCAGTTTGTCAATTTGGGAGGGTTGCATAGGAGTTGGAGAGCCATTTCTGCCCACACCCTAGGGGGAATTGCATCTTAAATTGCTAGTAATTTTACCCTTTTGGTCATCATGCCTAAATCGAGTTGTAGCATTAATCCTCTGTTGCAGAACTCTTAACCATACCAAATGATAGCAAATGAAGTCTAATTACAGTCCCCATACTCGGTTTGTCAATTTGGGAGGGTTGCATAGGAGTTGGAGAGCCATTTCTGCCCACATCCTAGGGGGAATTGCATCTTAAATTGCTAGTAATTTTACGCTTTTGGTCATCATGTGTAAATCGAGGTGTAGATGTCTATGACCTGTCATAAAGCTATCAAAGAGTCCATTGAAGAGTCCCAAGACTTCCCACATCAGTCCCTACTAAATTCGAGATCCTCTTGTGCCATTCGAATCCCCTAGAGTCAAGACTAGTTAAGATTTTTTTTCCAAAATTCTGCCTTTGTTAGGAATTTTCGAATTGGGACTATACACAAAGGTGGCTATTTAAGTAACAAACCCCTCCAATCAAGCCCAATGATGGACCAAATGCCAAATTATTTGCCTGATTAGATGGGACGGCTCACATGTGTGGGTTTAGGAAGGTAAAAGGAGTGAGCAGCTTGCTCAAGGAAGAGGGTGCTTGGGGGTTTGAGGCTAAGGAAAAGCCTCTAGGAAGGCCCCATGTGTGATCTTGACTCTGGAGTGATTGAACAAGGGGGGCCTAGGCCTAGAGGCTAGGAGGCATGTATGTGGCATGCATTGATATACATGAGGTTGTATAAAAATATGGTGAGGGTCTAACATGAGAAAGGGGGAATGGGTTTAAAAGGTAATTGAGAAATAAACATAAAACCTAAAGTTTGAACTAGGGAAAGGCACCACTTACCACTTAACTTATATTTTAACCAGCAACACACCTATAGACTGGTCCTTTATAAACAATTACAAGTGCTATCTCACTTTTGACAATATTTTACAACATGACCAAGGACAACCAGATACAATGATGATCAGAAGACACTAAAATTTGATTGACGAAGCCTCGTCAGTATAGATATTTGGTTTGCCATTATCTTCAATCCTTATATTAATGCTCGTGCAAACTGAGGGGTAACATGCATAACAATAGTGAAGTCATATAAAGCCAAACGAGGCAGGGGTAAAAGTAGAAATGACCTTAAAATACTACAGCATAGCACTCAGTAGCAGTGAATAGTGGAGAACAAGAGCAGAATTCAAGTTTGGGCTTGAAGTCATAGAAAACTACTCCTGAGCTTTTGATATTGCTTGTCAAAACAAAATAATGGTGGTACAGCTTGCTTTCAAGTTTCCAGAGATTGATTCTGGTCCAATGGGGTTATGATAGAAGTTGAAAGGAATATTGAAACCTTTGTTGTTTCTTGGTAGGAAATCAAATGATTGAAGATCTAAGAAGTTCAATTTTCTTCTGAATGTTACTGCGAGATATTATAGTTTTTCTGGATGGTTCAACTTTGATGACCTTGTTAATGCAAGATATTAAGTTTTGCTGGTTGATGTCTGCCAGTAAAGATTCCACACGACACCCCCATTGCCACATACCATTTTACCAGATAAAATCTTGGGACAGCTTTTTGCTTTATAAGGGGTTATGATTGTGGTTGGTGGGATGGTATCTTTTATTTTGTGTTCCATGTTGGTCAGGAAAGCTTTATCACTTTTGTGTTTAGCTCCTAAATGCATGAACTCCCTTTAAGTTCTCTCTGCTAGGTTCCTTTAACAGTCCCTTTGAATGCCTTTTGTCATTTGTGGACATCAATAGAATATCCTTTCCTTCTTAATTTTCATTCTTGCTCACATTGTTTGTACAATGCAGTTCTCTTAGTGGTGACATATTCAGAATGTGGTAGCTTACCCTTATCTTTTTATATCCGTAGGTTTTCTGGTCTAGTATGACTTTCTCCTTTTCTGCTTGTTTCTTTGATTGTGAGATATTTCTGTTGTTCATTAGAAGTAATTTGGATTCAGACATTATGTTTAGCATCTTTTGTTAGCATAACAGTATTTTGCAATGTTCCCTCAAGTTTCCGGGCTTCGGGTACGCGGGAGTGGGGAATTGCATAAATGATATATACAGAAGTACCCCCCCAAAATTTAGGAAATGTCAAAGGGTACATCAAGGTCTTCAAAATAGGGGAACCCACCAAGAATTCTACAAAATTAAAAATTAAAAATTTAAGATTTTAAAGATTAATAGTAACAAAACAAGAACACTAACATCATGTATTCATTATTGTGCTTGTCATCATGTAAACACTAAACCACGAACATCATATTAATAAATCAGTAAATCACAATTCAATGATTCATTCACCTAATGTTTCTAGCTGATTTAGAGGGTAATTTCTATGATGCATACTAATTAATTCCTGCTTCTTCACCAATAGATAACACCATGATTAATTCTACCTGATTTCCCTTGCTAATTGAGATATAAAAATCCATGATGTGGGCTCCTCTAAATTCTGTATTTCATGTCTAATAGTGAACATGTTAATAATTCCTCAGTGATTGATGATTGAAAATTTATAGATACATCAGTAAATCACATCATTTTGGTACTTGAAACATTAAGAGCTTAAGACCTCAATCTTGCACATTAACATTTATATTTTTAAATGAATTGGAAATTGAAAAGTTAAAAGCTCAACAGACTTTCTGCGCTTGATGTTCCTGCTCTGATGCATTGGTGTGATGAAATAAGAAATATGTTTCAAATGGCCCCTCAGGTGATTTTCAAACACATATTCCGTGAGCATAACTCGTTGGCAGATGGACTCTCTAAACAGGCCTTGAAATTGGATATGGGTTATGGAACTTTCTCTGAAAATCTGGATGGTATGGTCATCAATCATGGCCATTTTGTACTTTTTTAGTGTTGCTGAATCTCATGTTTTTCAGCATTTGATGATCATCTTTATCTGTTATGTTTGAGACCTCTCAGCCAGCAAGGCTTGCTCATGAATGTCTGTTTGACGACCATCTTCGATCTTTCTCAGCATATTCTGACCTGATATTTCAGGGATGACGAGAAAAGTCTGCTATGATCAGATTTTTTTTCTTTTATTCTGGATGGCAGTAGACAGACTTGTTATATTTTATGTCTATGTGTTGTACTAGTTTGCTATAGTACTCTCAGTCACAAAGATGGAATATGTAATTGATGTCTTTTGATTCTTATGAATAACAAAGACTGGTATTTTTTCCTCTGAAAAAAAATAAAAAGTTTAAAGTGATCAATAAAATTATTTATGATTAAAAATTTAATAATGATTAATGAAACAATAGTTAATCAAATTTAAAATTCAATAATGCTATGGAAATGTATGTTGATTTAATTATTTATTTAATAATAAATTTGTATATTGATTTAATTATTTATGAAATAATAAAAAAATAAAAAAATACACTACTTGTAGGCGTTAGGGGGTAGACATCCCGTGACTTCTCCGCTGGTTAACCAACTATCGGGCCTGATAGTTGGTTAACTGGCGGACATTTCAAGTGATGTCAGCCCCTAACGTGGAGTCTAACATGACAGTAACAAGTTGTCGGCCCTGTAACCTCGACTTGCAGTCTGCCGATCCTGAAACGAAAGGACAAATGCGAACGCCCTTACACCAGAAATAGAAATGCGACCTCGACTTGCTGATGCCCTTGCGTGCCAGTGGAGTCGAGCTGGTAAAAAAAACTGAAAAGCCCTCGTGAATGCCTTCATGCACTGACTGGTAAAGTAAAAGCCCTCCCAAACTAAATCCGACGGATTGTAGCTGGCCAGGTGGTTCAATTTAGACTGCAGGATGGCAGGAATGTGTACACGTTTCAGATTTTGAGAAAATGATTCCAGTATGCGTTTCTGATGGTTTCCGGTTTTGGGTACGAGGGGGAATCAATCCCAAACTGGTTTCCTCATTTCGGAAACTTGCGGGGTCGAGGAAACTAGTTTCCGAGGTCTGGAAATGCATACCCATGTAACACTGGTCTTTTGTAGTGGAGTACATCTGTTCCTAACATTTTCAAATATGAACTTTCCAGATTTTTTTTTTCTGCACCTAAAAGTTGCCTTTGGCACTCTCACATCACTATTGACTTTTTGTACTTTCTAATCCCATTGGCGTTAGTATAGTTTTTCTTTCGTTCTTTACTGAGGCTCTTGACCTACAAATATGTCAAATCCAATGTGATATGTATCAAAAACCTGAATGGTGACTTAGAAATCCTTGTTACATACTACATATTGACAGAATCAAAGAGGCAAGAGGATAATTTTATGCCCATGTATGCAGAATGGCGATTCACTTTTTGGGAATAGTAATGTTGCAGTATACTTTACTAGAGCAGTGGCTGCAAATATGTGACATGTATTATCCTGCCCATCTAAATAATTTAATGTTCAATAAAAGTCCATCGTGCACTGTAACAGAAGGATGCAAAAGAGTAATGCTTTACATCATGGTCTGGAGGTTCATTATTTGCTTTTATTTTTCTTAGATGTCTCAGAACTTTTTCTAGATGTTACCTATCAGAATATACAGTGCATTTCTTACAAATAAAATCATTGCTGCTAGGTTTGGGCTTGGTTTTGTCTAATCTGATTTGCTCTTTTATCATTAAGTATTATGAGCATCCTGTGTGACTATGCACATTTCTCTTTGCAATAATCTTCTTTTTATTCTGTGATTGCAGAAGCTGCTCAAGAATGCAAAAGTGTTTTAGACACAATTGAAACAGTTTTTCCTCAGGGTATGCCTGAGTCATTGGGGGACAACAAACTGCAAGAGACAATTTGCAAGGCCGTTGAGCTTCTACCAGAACTGTGGAAGCAAGCAGGTCTGCAGCATGAAGCAATGGCTTCATATAGACGGGCTCTCCTTAGTCAATGGTACCTTGATGCAGATTGTTGTGCGAGAATACAAAAGGAATTTGCTATTTTATTACTTTATGGGGGGGTTGAGGCAGGTGCGCCTAGTTTAGCTGCTCAGATTGATGGTTCATTTGTCCCAAAGAACAATACAGAGGAGGCTATTCTATTGCTTCTAATCCTCCTAAGAAAATGTTGTTTACACAAAATTGCGTGGGATCCTTCAGTGATGGATCACCTTACTTTTGCACTTTCTCTTTCTGGACATTCCCTTATATTGGCAAAGCAAATTGAAGAGGTCTTACCTGGAATTTATGCGAGGTCTGATCGATGGAATGATCTGGCTCTTTGTTATAGTGGTGCGAGGCAAAATCAGGTTGCTATAAATCTTTTAAGAAAATCATTGAGCAAATCAGAAAAGCCAAATGATTTATCAGCTTTGTTATTAGCAGCCAAGATATGTACTGAGGATTTCCATCTTGCTTCTGAAGGAGTGGAATATGCAAGAAGAGCTATGGAGAATGCCAAAGGGGGGTTTGAACACCTAAAGGGCATTGCATATCGTTTATTAGGTCTTGCCTTGGAAAAACAAACTAAAGCTTCAACCTCAGACTCAGAAAGAACCAGTCTACGCTGTGAAGCTTTGAAATCCTTGGAGGAAGCTATCATTTGGGAAAAACAAAACCCAGACTGGATCTTTGAATTAGGTCTTGAGTATGCTGAAAATCGTAATCTGAATCTGGCTTTATGCTATGTAAAAGAGTATCTGGGCTTAACTGCTGGCTCATTATTGAAGGGATGGAGGCTTTTGGCACTAATATTGTCGGCTCAGAAACGTTATTCTGAAGCAGAAACTGTCCTTGATGCTGCTCTAGATGAAACAGGAAAATGGGAACAAGGAGTGTTGTTGAGAACAAAAGCAAAACTGCAGATTGCGCAGTCATCACCAATGAATGCCATTGAAACATACAGACTTCTTCTCGCTTTGGTTCAAGCACAAAGGAAAAGCTTTGGATCTGGAAAACGCACTCTAAAGGTATGATTTTGATATGTATTACAGTATTTGTAGATTGAAGAACTCTGTTTCTGCGCTTCCTTTAGTTTACATCTTCTGTGCATGATTGGGAGAGTCTCCAGCAAGGTAGTAGAGTAAGTTGAAATATATACAGCGCTTAGCTTCAGGAAATGCAATCCAAAGTAAAGATTCAAATAGTGCAGTATTTGATATTGGGGTCATCTTTCATACAGAGAATGTTAGAATTAAATAGCTTCTTAAAGTTGAAATATATACAGCGCTTAGCTTCAGGAAATGTGCCCCAAAAGTGAAGATTCAAAGAGTGGAGTATTTGATATTGGGGTCATCATTGATACAGAGAAAGCTAGAATTAAATAGCTTTGTATTAATTGTATGAGTATTCAATATGGAGACTAGTTTTCGTAATGAAGTGCATTGGAGAATACATGTCAGCCAAAACTTGCAAAAGATTATGGGGATGGACAAATATGCTATGAAGGTCGATCTACCATGGTTTGCTGCCACTTAATGTTGTTTTCCATTTATCTGTGGGAGTTGGGCTGGCTAATTTGTTACTTAACCAATTTGTTATATCTACTCTCATCCAATAATTACAACAGAGGAGCACAACAAGGAATACCTTGATAAATGAACATCCTTCCTTACAACTCCCCATTAAGCTTCATTATAGATCCTGAAATAAGAAGAGGGGTGGTAAAAGGTCAGAAGAGGAGTTACTAGCATAGTATTTGACATTAACTCTAAAGTAATAAAGTCTTATGATGGTACATGGACGAGTTGCAAATACAAGATATAAAATATAATCATCAAGATTCAAAAGAGACTCCCTCTTAAATTCTAGCAATAATTATAGAGAACTAAAATAATGAAGTAGTAACTCTTGAAAGATGCTTCTAAAGAAGTTTGTGTTTTTAGTTTTTAATGACAAAAAACGTTCCAACATTAATGGTAGCGCCACAGTCAAAACTAAGGAACTAAGTTGCCTCTCCTTAAATGCAGAAAATGCCATCTACTGCACAATGACTTCAGGGATCTATAGACTAGAGTGGATTGAATTTTGATGAATTGCTAGCAAATGAAAATTCTGAAGGTGTATTTACAGTCCTAAGTAGTGAGGCATTGTGGGACACCTTAGGTCAGTTTGCCTAAAATATTTCTGATTTGAGTAAACTGTATCCCATCCAATCCTATTTTGCTTCTTATTGTGGGTCTAACTGACTTTTATATCTAGGAACATGTGGTCCGAGTTCTGCTCAATATAAACTACTACCTATGTTGAAAATGTACCAAGGCAAGTGTTGTTCACTCATGTGATGCCTAGGGGTGGACAACTTATAAATGTGGTCCGTAGTACATTATTAAGTGTGAAGTTTTTTATTTTTATAAAGTCACTCTATAAAGGTGGTTTGAGGTTATACCATTAAATTGAATTTATGAGAATTTAATGAGGGTTAAATATTTAAATGTCTCATTAATTATTTAAGTGAAGTGAGTTAAATTTATTTAATGAGAAAAAGTTGAGCATTTAATGAGGGCCCTAGATCTTGTCAAGTTACATATTAATCCTAGCCATTGGATTAAAAGAGTTAGTTTCCATGAACAAAACTAGGGAAAGGCATTGAGTTCTCATTCATTGTCACTTTTGCTTCCATGAGTTTTGGAGAGAAGAAGAGCAAGGGAAGAGAGGTTGATTTTGAGAGAGTAAACCCTTGCACAAAAATCGAGAAAACTGAGTACGGCATGAATCCCAAGTAGTTGGGCACAAATTTCAATGAGTTTGTACATGCATTTATTGCATATTGTACTAGCACAAATTTTGAGAAAGGCACTGTTTTCGGGGTGAAAAACAAGCACAAATTGTTGATTTTCCTAAGCAGCATCAAGAGCCATTCTCTAGGAGAATGGAGGCACCTAGTCAGTTACCCAGAAATTGACCCAGTTTGGGATTGGGGGACTCAGCCTGGGGTTGAGGGCCATTCTTTGAATGGAGGCACTTGGTCAGTTACCAGGAATTTGACCTAGTTTGGGGCTGAGGGCCATTCTCTGGGAGAATGGAGGCACCTGGTCAGTTAATAGGAAATTGACCCAGTGTGGGACTGGGGGTCTCAGCTTAGAGCTGAGGGCCATTCACTAAATGGAGGCACCTGGTCAGTTACCGGGAATTTAATCTAGTCCGAGACTAGGGACTCAACTTGGGGTTGAGAGCTATTCTTTGGGAGAATGGAGGCACTTGGTCAGTTACCAAGTATTTGACAATGAGTCATCTGATGCAGCCTGGGGCTAAGGTACCTGGTAGTTACTAGGTCATCACCATAAGCCCTAAACCGTGTCTGGGCAAGGGATGCACTCCTCTCCGTGATCTATGGGCTATGAGACCTTCTCCAGGGACTAACTACCCCTGGTTGAGAGACCTAGCATCTGTTCTTGGTGGCATAAGGAGATTAAGATAAAGCATTTAGTAATTCTCCTTATTATGAAGATGTACTTTGAGTGGGCATGAATGAACCACGGAAATACTTGGGAGGACCATCTAATCCTTGTCGTGGTCCATGAGACCATCAAGAGAAGGACCAAGTGGCACAAGTCAAAACACCAGGAAGACCTTGTACCACAAAAGATTAAAAGTTAAAGGGTCAAAGATGAAAAGGAAATTGAGCCCTAATGTTAACACCTAATTATGTGGGACCAACTCAAATGCTTGATGGACTATAAATAAAGGACAATTGCAAATCATTTTGATAGACACACACTTGGCTGCTCCACTTGACTGAGGCAATTCGTGACTGGGGATCATCATCATCTTCGTTGCCGTGGAATTAAAATTCGTGGTCGAGTTTTCTTTTGTTCTTTATCTTTTCCTAGTGTTGCGGCTCCTAGCCTGCTAGGGCTTCTCCCTTTACGATATACAGTTCATGGTAGTGTCAAGGGCTTCTACAACATGTTTCGTGGAAACTAGGGCAACAACAACATAGTTAACACCCTTGCTGGTGGTCACAGGCAACAACAACAGGCTGCTCCCATCCTCGTTGGTGGTCATAGACAGCAGCAACAGGCTGCTCCCATCTTGTTGGTGGTCACGGGCAGCAACAACAGACTACTCTAACCCTCGTTGGTGGTCACGGGCAACAACAGTAGGCTGCTGCCATCCTTGTTGGTGGTCATGGGGAGCAGCAACAGGTTTCTCCAACCCTTGCTGATGGTCACCATTGGCTGCAACAACACTTGGTAGGTCATGGGCAACAACATCGGCTAACTTGGTGGTCACGAGTAGCTACAACAACTTCAGTGGTGATAAAGGGATGCTACAGGTGGTTAGGGTTGGCAGTAGGACTCAACAACAACTCACTCTCCACTAGAGGACTCAGCAACAACTCATTCTCCACGTGGCAACAACAAATTGTAGCAGCAGTAAGCCTGCTAGGGCTACTTGGATTTTTGGAAAATTTTTGTACATTCATCTCAGAATTCTGGGAACAAATTTTCTTTTTTCATGTACAAACTCAGTCATCTCATTTAGAAGATGAATTACTAATGCTTGTGGGTTTTTGTCCTTAAAAGGTTTCCCCGTGAAAAATTGTGTGATGCTTGGTTGACTACTATACTTATCTTAGTGTTGTTAACATTTATTACAGTCTGCAATTTTTAAGAATGTCATGCACATGTTAAAATTCAACACGAATTTCGAGGAAAAGGTACGGAATTTAATGTTGTCTGTATCATAGTTTTAAAACTCGGACTTGGACTCGAAATCGGTCAAGGGTCAACTCGGACTCGGACTAGGACTCAACAATGAATCGGTAATGACTTAGCCGATTTGAATTTAATGACTTGGTTCACTAAAAAACACTATAATATTTAAATTTTAAAGGCAAAATTATTTTAAATATTGTAATCCATGATTCCAAAGCATTAGAGACAATATCACTGAAGTCTGCCCATATATATACTATATACCATATGAGGGTGAAGTTGTGAACATATCGAAATGGCACAATGTGTATTGTGCAACACATATCTTGGAAGATTGAAACAAAATGAAAAGACATAATCAAAGAATGCCTAAATGGCTTGTAGAGTGGCATAATTCACTAATTTATTTTATTTTATTCTTTCCATATTCAATATAGTTATTATTGTACTATCTGCTAAATTGCTAATTGAAATATAACCATAACCTCAGAGGCATATACAAAATTTGCTGATTAAAGTAAACAAATATCATGAGTTGAAAATCCCGATTCCATACTCACGATTCCAAGTTCCAACCATGCAAAATTTCCTTCTAGTTTCTCATAGTTACAAGAAATATCAATAAAATGTCAACAAATGGGCCTCAACGTTGCTTAACCCACTCACAATGGGAGAGAAACTCCAGTTTATAAAGAATAGTATAGTAACAAGATCTGTAAATTGTTGTGTTCCACGGAAACTCGCCCCCCAGGGTCGGGGGCTCGGCCCCCTCGCTCCCCACGCCCCGGGGGCTTGGGGGCTCCTCCAGAAACGTTTCCTCACTGTTAAAAATCTCAGCTTTAACTCAGCCCAAACACTTAGTAAAACTCTGATATCAGTCTTCAACATTCATAAAACCAAACACATATCACTGTTGATTTTTGTACCTAGGCAGATGTTCCCTAGGTGACTTTAATTTTGCCTAAAGTCACTTTAAGAGGGAAAAATGTGACCCTCATATTAAAGTCACTTAAAAGTGACTTTATGACTCTATAGTCACTTTTTGATAAATTTAAGTGGGTGAGTGATTTTATTTATGGGAAATAAATAAAAGGGATTTTCACTCTCAATCAATCTCAGCCATTGATTTGATTCTTTCTCCACCATTGGATTAAGAAACTCACCTAGGGCAAACAAAAAGCATGAGGGAGGCAAAAGGACTTCACTTGTTCATTCACAGGTTGAAGGAGAAGAGAGCTGAGAGAGAGGTCGAGTTTGCTGAAGGAGGTCGAATTTTCTGAGAGAGATTGCTGCACGGAAATCGAGGAACATTGAATG
>LPNX011068590.1:176156-326081 GCA_001517045.1 Pseudotsuga menziesii | reverse complement strand
TCTTGTCTCTTGTGATGTGCTTATGTGATTGTTGTGCTTGTTATTCTCTCAGTGAAAAGATCTTGTTATAATGCTAGCTTAAATGTTGAAAAACTAACATTGTTGAGTCTGTTTTGGCCACGCTAGGGACAAAACATCCCTGGGAATTGAATTACTATTAGGGGGTTGTTTTCACCCAGCTTAGCAACTTTTTTTGTTGCCAAAACTATTTTCCTCAACCCAGAATTGTGTATCTTGTTGTGTATGCATCTGTGCTTTGGTCTGAACTGAATTGCGAGTGGGAATAGGGTCTGACCATCTTGATAAACCTAGTGTGTGAAGGAACCTCACAGACAGATCTAGGGGGTTGGTTTTCTTCTTTGCACACCCTGAATAGCGCTGGAAGGAAAGGCATAGCTCGAGGTACTGTGTAGCAAAGAAGGGGGTGCTTCCTTGTGTTGGGTGTGTATTATTTCTAGAAGCTAGGCTAGATCTGGTGCAGGTGTCCATAGCTCTATGGTTGAGCTCACTAGCTTAGCAGTCAGCCTTTCTAGCTCCTTTGCATCCTGATAAACCCAACTTTGTTGGCTTGGCTATATTTTGTGGTATCCTTGGCTATGTGTGAGCCTGCTAGTGTTCCTTATTCCTTATGGGAATCATGCCCAGATCGAGGGTGGCAATGTTTCTTAGAGATTGATGAGCACACCGGCCTATGGTTGGGTGGAACGCTGCAGTGACATAGCTGGTTGCGGGACGAGCTTCACTTCCAAGATAAGTATCTCTTTGTTAATCTCTACACTTGTATGTGTTTATGAATTAGATGAACATGTCTAATGTGTTGAATGGAATGTATTTTGCTTTCGTTGTATGTTAATGGTTTATGCACTTGTGTATGTTCTTACTTCACTGCATTTTATTATGTTCATGGGGCCAGATTTCCCGGATTAGATAGAAACATAGTTGCATCCTCTCTTCGGTAGAGGGGTGGGTATGTGACAGTGTGGTATCAGAGCTCACGTTGCAACATGGGCCTCAATGGGCCATGAAGAGCAGTGATAGAGGAAAGATCACCCTCTGGTCAGCTGAGGAAAAATGAGAAAGACAAGAAAAAAATTTCCAAATTTTCCTAAGTGTTGGAAATTTTTCTTATATCAACTCAGTTGGCTAAGTTCTGCCGATACAGTGTCGACTGAATTGGCTGAGTTGAGCCGATGGCATGTTGAGCTGATGAGAAGAAGAGCAAAAGAAAGTTTTCAAAAAATTTCTAAGTGGTGAAAATCGGGTGAACTCGGTAAGTTTTTTTGATACATCAGAAAAGTTAGATGAGTTTTTCGATGCATCTCTGATGATCTTTTCGATGCATCCCGGATGAGGTTCCGATGCATCTCGGATGAGCTTTTTGATGCATCTCGGATGAGTTTCTGATGCATCTCAGATAAGTTTTCCAATGCATCTCGGATGATTTTTTCCGTTAACGAGGAAAGGAAGAAAAAAAAATTATCTTAATTGTCAAAAATCACATATCGGAAAGAAAAGATGAAGTGTTTCTGATACATGACGGGTGAAATCGGTAAGTTTTTCTGATACGTCGAAGGGAAAGCTCGTCGATATGTCATATGAACTCGGCGACTTATGTCGACCCATCAGAAGGAAATGACGAGTTTTTCTGATCAAAAAGAAATTATGAGTTTTTTCAACGGGTCGAAAGGGAAAAGGTGAGTCGAGTCGACATGTCGGAAAACTTTGGTGAGTTTGCCGATCGGGTGGAAAAGCTATGTTGCTCCAAAAAAGAGAATTTTTGCAGGTTTTACATAGGATTTACAAGGACCAAAAAGGTGAAAATGGTAGTGATCTTATGCACCAGACGCGAAAATAAAATATTTACAAAAAAAAATGAGAGCGCTGCCCTCGACCCGCCCTGCAAGCCCCCTTGACCCCTGCCATCCCCTTCAAAAAGTCATTCTTTGTGAAAATAAAATTCTATGATTTGACAAATTTGTCAATTTATGATGTTCCAATGCAGGTAAGTAATTTTTTATTCATATGAGTGTTATGCAGCTAACAATTGTGTTTATTAACACATTTTGCATAATCATAATCACCTTCAAAGCAAACATTCTAGATAGTACAGTTCAGTAAAGTTGGTTTGGCTGAGCCATGAGAACCTATGACGTGTATGATGATGCACATAACCCCAATGAGTACAAGGAATATGCTATGGGGTAAAATGTCTGAGTTGGAAATGCTAATACATAGTCTAATGGGAGGAGATTGCAAGAGACTCCCCCAGATTTTGCAGCCACCATGAGAAGCCTAAGGGTGGAGATGCAAAGTTACAGGGAAGATAATGAAATATTGGTTAAGGCTCATGAGGAGCATAATCAGTTGAATGCAGCCATGCTGCAAATTTTAACATACATCCAGAGGTGGATGAACTCTGGGGACTAGACAGTAAGACCGGAAGGTAGTAAGAGCAGTACCAGAAGAAGGAAGAGATATCCTAGTGGGTCATCTGACTTTGAAGGATCCACTAACGGTTCAAGTTCTTCTTCTCACAAGAATGAGAGGAAGAGGCATTACCAAAACCATTCATGTGATGAGTTTAAGAGGGCAAATCGACCTACCTTCAATGGTGAGATAAAGAATGGTCAAGAAGCTGAATCTTGGCTTCTGGGAATGAGAAAATATTTCCAAGTCCAAGACTACCCTGGAAATATGAAGGCGAGGGTAGCCATATTCAATTTGACTGGAAGAGAATTCATATGATGGGATCACTTTAGACAAGTAAAGAAGATTAATGAAAGGAATATTATGTGGAAACTGTTCCAGAAGTACCTCTCTGACAGGTACTATGATGATAAGATCAAAGAATTTCATGAGCTAAGATTGGGACAACAGACCATGGAACAGTATGAAAACAAGTTCTTGGATCTGGTGAGGTATGTTAGGTTCATCAAAGATGAAAAAGTGAAGATCCATCATTTCTTGAGTGGATTTCCTCAGTCTTACAAAGACAAAATTGAGTTTTACGAACCTAGAACTCTAGAAGAAGTGATAAGGAAAGCTAAGTATTGCTATGAGCAAAGCAAAGGAAAACTTAATTATCATAAGACATGGAAGGACAAGAAGAATGAGAAGTATGACCAAAGGAAGAAATGTTTCAAACCTTCTAACTTCAGGAATCAGCAGAAGCAGCCATCCCAAGTTGCGAGTAAGCCAGCTAGAGTGGTGGGAGAAAAGCCAAGAGATCCACGGCAGAACAGAGAACCACTCCAATGTTGGAAATGTGGAGGACCCCACATGTGAAGGAATTTTGCACTTGAGAATGAGAATGCAAGGCCCGCTTACAAAATTCAAGAGACAGAAATAGTTGGTCAAGTAGCAAAAGTCGTCCCTAGGATCTATGCAGCACTGGAGGACCGCCAGGGAGATCACTAGTCCACTATGGTTGAAGTTGCAGGTAAGATTGTTGAGCAATATGTTTCTATCTTGATTGACCCTTGTTCTACTCACAGTTACATTACCCCTATAGTAGTGGAGATTTGTGCTTTTAAGAAAGTAAAGCATAGAAAATCTTGGTTAGTTCATCTAGCCACTAGAACTAAGAGAAAGGTTAGTGAAGTGGTATAGAAATGTCTGTTGGTCATGAATGGATTGGTCACTTGTGTTGATCTAAAATTTTTTACACTTGGTTCCTATGATGTTCTCATTGGAATGGATTGGTTAGAATCTCACAGGGTAAATCTTGACTGCTATAATAAGACTTTTGAATGCATGGATGAAGAAGGGAACCCAAGAGTTGTAAGAGGCATTCCAAAGATGATTTCTATGAGGCATATTTCAGCAATACAATTGAATAAGTTCTTAGGAAAGGTTGCCAGTTGTATGCAGCTCATATTTTGGAGGCAACAGAGAAAGAAACTCCTAGGTTGGAGGACTTTCATCTGTTGCAGGAATTCATGGATGTGTTTCCTAATGAGATTCCAGGGCTTCCTCTAAAGAGGGACATTGATTTCACAAATGAAATTGTGCCAGAAGCAGCACTAGTGTCCAAGACACCATACAGAATGAGTACACTGAAAATGCTAGAACTGAAGCTGCAATTGCAAGAGTTGTTGGAGAAGAAGTATATCAGGTCGAGTGTGTCTCCTTGGGGAGCACAAGTTCTATTTGTAAAGAATAAAGATGGTACACTCAATTTGTGTATTGATTATAGACAGCTGAACAAAGTCACTGTGAAGAACAAATATCCTTTGCCTAGGATTGATGACATCTTTGATTAAATGAGAGGAGAAAAGGTATTTTCCAAGATTGACTTGAGGTCTGGTTACCATCACGTGAGAATCAAGGATGAAGATATTCATAAGTTAGCCTTCAAAACAAGGTATGGACATTATGAGTTTGTAGTGGTAGCATTTGGTCTCACAAATGCACCAGTTGCATTTATGTGCCTTATCAATAGTGTCTTCAGCAGGTATTTGGACAATTTTGTTCTTGTTTCCTTGATGACATCCTTATTTATTCTAAGAATGAGGAAGAGCATGAAGAGCATCTAAGATTGGCATTGCAGTTGCTCAGGGAGAATCAGCTATATGCAAAGATCAGAAAGTGTGACTTTTATAGAGATAGGATTCATTATTTGGGTCACATTATCTCAAATGAGGGTATATCTAAGACCTTGAGAAGATTGAGGCCATTATGAATTTGTCTACTCCAAGAAATGTAACAAATGTAAGATATGTTATGGGACTTGCAGGATACTGCAGGACATTCATTGAGGTATTCTCCAAGCTTTCACATCATGTAACTTCTTTACAAAAGGAGGGAATAAATTTTGAATGGACACTGAGGTGTGAAGAAAGCTTCCAGCAGATGAAGAATATTCTCACAAGTGCACTAGTCTTGAAGATTTCTGACCCAGAAAAATATTTTGTGGTGTGTATTGATGCATGCAGTCAAGGGCTTGGAGGAGTCCTTATGCAAGACAACTACTTGATATGTTATGAGTCAAGAAAGTTGAAGGAACATGAGAAGAACTATGCCACTCATGATCTAGAACTTGCAACCATAGTACATGCTCTCAAGATGTGGAGGCATTACTTGATGGGAAGAAGATTTGAGCTCAGGACAAACCATTGTGGTCTGAAGTATTTGTTTGATCAGCCTACTCTGAATGCTACGAAAGCGAGATGGCTGGAGTTTTTATGTGAGTTTGATTTTGAAATCAAGCACATAAAGGGAGAAGAGAATAAGGTAGCTGATGCACTCAGTAGGAAGGTACAGGAAATGCATGTGGCATCCATTAGTATTTTTCAATCGGAGTTAAGGCAGCAGATTGTTAATCATGTTGCTGAAGATGAACTATATGCACATGTCAAGGACAAGTTGCAGCAGCAAATCCTTGAAAATAAGTATGAGGGATATAAAGATGGAAGAAAATGGACTTCTTACCTATAAGAACATAATTTATATTCCAAATGTAGCATATTTGAGGAGAGTTGTTATGAATGAAAACCATCAAGCTCCATATTCTAGTCACCCAGGATATCAGAAGACAATTGCTACAGCTAGAAAGCAATATTTTTGGCCAGGAATGAAAAAGGACATGGCTGAATATATTTCAAGGTGCGTGAAATTTCAGTAGGTAAAGGTTGAGCATCAACACCCAGCAAGTTTGTTGCAGGATTTTCCAGTTCCAGAATGGAAATGGAAAGTTATTTCCATGGATTTTATTACATGATTCCCAATGACTTGGAGACAACATGATTCCATCATGGTTGTAGTGGACAAGTTGACAAAGGAAGCACATTTTACACTGGTTAAGTCTACACATAAGACTGATGACATTGCAAAAATATTCATGAAGGAGATTTTCAAATTGCATGGATTGCCTAAGGCAATAGTCTCTGACAAATATGTCAAGTTCACTTCCAATTTTTGGAAGGGGTTGTTTTCATATTTGGGTACAAAGTTGAATTTCAGCTCTGCCTACCATCCTTAGACTAATGGGTATAAAAAGAGAGTTAATCAGGTGCTTTAAGACATGCTCCGCATGTATGTGATGGATAAACCAACCAAGTGGGAATATTATATACACTTGGTAGAATTTGCATATAACAATGGACAGCAAGCATCCTTGGGGATGAGTCCATATGAAGCTTTGTATGGCAGGAGGTGTAGGACACCAGTGACTTGGGATAATCTAGTGAACAGGGTTGTGCTTGGTCCAGAATTGCTCAAGGAGATGGAGCAGGAGGTTGTAAAGATCAGGCATAATCTGAAACCATCCCAGGACAGACAGAAAATCTATGCATATAATCATAGGGTGAACAGAGAGTTCAGTGTCGGGGACCATTTTTACCTCAAAGTGAGGACAAACAAGAGTTCCTTGAAGCTTGTAAGTTGTGCCAAGTTGGCACCTAGATATTGTGGGTCATTTAAAGTGCTTAAAGAATAGGGCCAGTTGCATATAGACTTGCATTTCCTACTAGCACTATAGCTCATAATGTTTTTCATGTTTCTTTGCTTAAGAAATATGTACATGATCCTAACCATGTGATAAATTGGGATGTGATTCAGGTGGAACCCAAGGGAGAGTTCCAAATCGTTCCAATGCACATCCTCGATAGGAAGGTCACAATGCTCCAGAACCAAGCCATAGGGAAAGTAAAGGTGCAATGGCATCACTACGGTCCTAAAGAGGCTACGTGGGAGTTCGAGGATGCCATGCTATTGGCACATCCTTTTCAATTCTACGAATCACTTAGGGAGGTACCAGTGTAGCATTTTTGTTCAATTTTGTAAAGCACTGAGGATAGTGCTGTTGAAGGGGGAGGGGAATGTAACACCCTGGTTCTGACCCCGTTTGCATTAAAAATGTATATGATGTGTATTGTATTTAATCATGGTTTGGAGCTAAAGGAAAAATCCCCACCATTGATTTATCGTTTTAGGTTCGGCGATTAAAATCATTGCCGATGGTATTTCATGCTAGCCAACAAATTATAATTTTGGACATCAGTAAATTATACAATTTAATTAAAAACCCCCAACCAGTTATTTCAATGCAACATTAAAAGGGATGGTTCATGATTTCCTAAGGATGGGAGGGAATATTTAACCTCTAAGCCAATGGGAAGAAGCCAAGTGTCAATAGGAGAACCCATCAACTACCAACCATCTTTTCTTGCCTTATTCACCAACTAATTAAATTCTCCAAAAGTTAGTTGGGCAGTTATTGCCTTGGTGCTTGGGGACTATGGACATCCATCAATTACGGTAAGGTTGTCAACCTTGACCACACGCTTTCCCAAGGGGAATGTTTCTGCCCATTTTCCCTCACGTGGAAGAAAGCAGCCACATACCACTCATGCACAGGAGATTTTCCTCATGCACTCATGCGCAGGAAGGTATTTGTCTTCATGCACTCACGTGGCTGAGCTTCCTCACGTTTTTGGTTTGTTGTGTTTTCCCTCACGTGGGCGGTCATTTTCTTCAATTTCCCCAGGCTGGGAATTCATTTTTGGTAATGATCAGTGGGTGGGTTTCCTCAACCACAATTTGGTTGCATTTCCCCATTGGTTTCCAAGCTGGAAATTGTTTTTGGTAATGCCCAGCAAGTGGGAGAAGAGACCGATGATTTCTTGGTTGTTTTATTGAGTCTGTTTTGGTCACGTTAGGGCCAAAATGTCCGTGGGAATTGAATTTTTGTTAGGGGTTTGTTTTCACCCATCTTGACAATTCGTTTGGTTGTCAAAACTATTTTCCTCAACCCATAATTGTGTATCTTGCTATGTATGCATCTGTGCTTTGGTCTGAACTGAATTGGGAGTGGAAATGGGGTCTGAATAGCTTGATAAACCTAGTGTGTGAAGGAACCATAAATACATATCTAGGGGATGGTTTTCTTCTTTGCACACCCTGAATAGCACTGGAAGGGAAGGCATAGCCCAAGGGATTGTGTAGCAGAGAAGGGGGTGCTTCCTTGTGTTGGGTGTGTAGATGTTCTAGGTTGAGCTCACTAGCTTAGTAGTTAGCCTTTCTAGCTCCTTTGCAGCCTGATAAACCCAACTCTGTTGGATTGGCTCAATTTGCGGTATCATTGGCTATGTGTGAGCCTACTAGTGTTCCTTATTCCTTGTAGGAATCATGCCCAGCTTGGGCGTGCCAATGCTGCTGAGAGATTGATGAGCACACTGGCCTATGGTTGGGTGGAACATTGCAGTGACATAGTTGGTTAAGGGACGAGATTTGCTTCCAAGATAATTATCTCTTTGTTAATCTTTGCGCTTGTATGTGTTTATGAATTAGATGAACATGTCTAATGTGTTGAATGGAATGTATTTTTCTTCCATTGTATGTTAATGGTTTATGCACTTGTGTATGTTTTTACTTCAATGCATTTTATTACGTTCATGGGGCTAGATTGCCTAGATTGTATAGCAACATCGTCGCATCCTCTCTCCGATAGAGGGGTGGGGACAAGACATCCCCCAATAGGTTAACCCAAATTGACACGCCGTTCAGAATTTCTAGTGTCTCCACAGGGTATTCCTTAAGTAACTTCACTGGTTTTGCATCCATTTTTCTCAGAAGTACATACTCACTATGATAGGTAGTTGATGTGTAGGTTGATTTTTCCTTCCCTACTCTTGTTAATGGTGAGTATGCTCCCAAAATTTCTTCTCTTATTACCACAGAGGGGTTCTTCATTTGTGGATTTCTATGAATTGATATTGGTACCTTTGGTGCCATATTTCACTTCTCAGTGTTTGTACTCAACTAGACTCTGCTCTAATTACTCTTATTCTTTGATTACCATGGAGGGGTTATTCTTTCATGGCCCTCTCTAAACTAATACTAGTACCTTTGGTGCCATATTTCTACTTCTCAACATATTTATTCGACTTAGCTCTTCTCAATTTGACACTAACATTTTTCAACTTATGGTCAGTACTTGTCATTCTACTCAATATTTTAACCCTCTTCCTAATTCACTGTGTCCACCTTCGCACCCGTTTCTGCATTCAATTTGAGCTAGATTCATGTACCCATACCCAGATTTGGTCTATATTTACTCAGGATTTGTTCTATTGTCTTATCTCGTCGATGATCCTTTCATTTACTATGTTGCGGTCTTGCACTTTTTTCATTTATTATGTCACATTCTTGCACTTTTTGCATTTCTTATGTCACATTCTTGCACTTTTGTCATTACTCAAATATGTCACTATTTAGGATTATCTTATCATCCATGCTACCTCCTTTCTCTAGTGTGCTTCCTTCTAGTGCTACAAGCTTACTCTTTCCTTTTTCAATATATTCCACCTTCTCTATAACATTCATCTTTTTTGCAACACTCTTATATTTTATGCCACATTCTTATCTGCATTTTTCTTTTCTTTTTTTCTACTACGTGAAAGGATGGTTGTCCCTATATAGTTTGATCCCACTTCCATTGACAAATCCTTCAAGGGGATACCCATTCAATTTCTCAAGTTGAATGACCCCTTCCTTAGTGACTAATTTTATAACATAAGTTCATGTCTAATGCATTACAAACTTGCCTAGATTCCTCATAAACATGTTGCCATATATCAAGACCAAATCTCCCTTCTTGAACTACCTCTACTGAATGTGTATATCATTCCATGCCTTTTCATGTGCTTTCTAGACCTACTTGTGAAATCCTGTGACAAATGGTCTTCCTCTAACTCCATCAATCCTGACAATATTCTTCTGACTACGTCATTATATTTTAAGCTCATGATTGGAACAACGAGTAAACTCAAAACAATGAATTCCATAGGCATGACGGCTTCTTGCACATACTCTAACCTGAAGTGTGTCTCTCTAGTCATATTTTTTCATGTTGTCCTATAATCCAAAAGTACTATAGGAATTATCAAATCCCAGTCATCTCAATTCACATTATAGATATTTTTCAATGCATTCTCCGGGATTTTGATAAATTCTTCTACTATGACATTTTCTTGAGGGTGATAGGGGGTACTCTTATGATAATCAATCTAGAATTCCTTTGTCGATGCAGAAATAGTCTGATTTACAAAATGCTTCCCTTGATCACTCATCAAGATTCTTGGGAATCCAAACCTTGTTACAACATTCTCAAATAACAACCATCCAATTGTATGTGTGTTGCAATCTTTCACAAGTTCTTCCTCAGCCCATCTAGTTAAATAATTTGTTGTCATGATAATGTATCTTTCTCCATATCGCTTTACATGTGGATTGATCATTCCAACAAAATCCACTACTCATTTATCAAATGGATGCAACTTTACTTGGGGCATCAAGGGAAGCTCGTCCCTCCTTGATGACCTCCCCACCTGTTGGCAGACGTTGCACATCTGAGAGTATTCCATTGCATCCTTGTGCAAGGTAGGCCACAAGAGACCTGCTTGCAAAATATTTTGCACAATCATCCTCCCCACATAATGGCCTCATGCAGCTCCTTCATGGACCTCCTTCAATATTGCAGGCCCTTCATGTTCAACAACACATCATCACACAATAACATCTGAACCTAAATTATAGAAACTCCCCGCTATTAACTGGTAATATGTTTCCTTCACTACAAGATCCTTCTTTCGTGCAGTCGTATGCCCCAGTGGAGCCACACAAGTACTTAAGAACTATGCATTTTTTTAGAAATATTAATCCACCAGCTGTCTTGCAAATAATAGGTGCACATATGGTATTCTTTCATCTATATTCTCCCCATATTATATTGTCTCTATTCGCAAAAAATGGTCAATTCTTGAGTTCAAACTTCTTGGATTTACCACAAATTCAAAGTGGTACTCCTAAAAAAGCAGTAGCCATTTGCATATTTCCCCCACCAACACTGGCTTGTTGACTAAATATTGAAGTGCGGAATCGTCAATGTATTGATTGTGGAGCTTGATATTACAAATTCAGAGATGTTATTGTTCATCCATGTGTGTACCCCAGTTTTACTGTACACTCATCCCAGCAAGGGAATGCGGGGGAGGAGGGGGGGGGGGCATCGCCCCCCCGCGGGGTCCATGGGGGATCATTCCCTCTGGCTAGGGGGTTTGGGGAAACTCACGGGCCCATGGTATTGGGTGACCCATAGTATTTTCCCATGGTAATTACCTTATAAAAGGGAAGCATTGTAATACAGTTGTGTATTTATTGTAGCATTATAAAACAATCTCTATGATTGTGTTAGAGAGACTGTGAGAGAGTGAAGAGGAAGTGAAACGGGGTTTGTAGGTTGTATCCCTTCATTTTTTTGGATGGTATAATAATAAAGGATTGGTAGTTTCTATGTGGACATATCCCATCTTGGGTGAACCATAGTATATGTGTGTGTCTCTTGTAATGTTATTTAATATTTTGTATCTTGTTTATTTTTTAGTGTTATTGCTCTATGATATTGTTTTTCTAACAATTGGTATCATTACTGTAAAGTCTATTTGGCTATTAAACTCGTAGGAAAGAAGGGTCCCTGGTTCGAGTGGGAGTAATGGAAAAAGAAGGAAATTTTAGGGTTGAGTAATGTAACGGCCAAGACAACCAGTTATGGGAGATGCAAATGGAGGACTATTTGTACCAGAAGGATATATACCTACCATTGGGAGGAAAAAAAAACAGTCGACAACTATGAAGTATGAAGAATGGGAGTTTCTTCATAGAAAGGCATTGGGAACAATATGTATGTGCCTGGATTCGTCAGTGGCTTTCAATATCTCAAAATAAAAGACAATAGAGGGTGTGATGAGCGCATTGGATAATATCTATGAAAAACCCTCGGCTTCCAACAAGGTATTTTTAATGAAGCATTTATTTAATATTAATATGTCAGAAGGTGGATATGTTGCTGATCATTTAAATGAATTTAATACGATTACTAGTTAGCTAAGTTCTGTAAAAGTGAAGTTTGATGGTGAGGTTAGGACTCTTCTAATCATGTGCTCATTTCTAGAAAGATGGAATGGCTTGGTCATGGTTGTAAGTAACTATGTCCCTGGTTCACTCTTAAATTTGATGATGTTGTCGGTGTTATTCTTAGCAAGGAAATGCGAAGAAAAGGCACAGGTGAGACATCAGGTAATGCATTGACCATGGAGAGAAAGGGAAGATAAAGGGAGAGAGGAAGGATCCCAGGTAATCACGGCAAGTCTAGAAAGGTCATATACAATTCCAGACTGGGAAATATAGAGTGTTGGAAATTTGGTAAGAGAGGAAATTTGAAGAAATACTGCAGAGATCCAAAAAAAAGGAGACAGACAACATGAGACTACTCAGGAAGTAAATGTAGCAGGTGATTTGTTACAATATGATTTGATTATTGCATTAGATAATACTAGTGATTATTGGGTAGTAGATTCAGTGGATTCATGTCATGCTACACCCCATAGGAAAAATTTTCATGATTATGCTCCAGGTGATTTTGGACATGTACTTTTATTGGGGGATGATTAACCATGTAAAATTGTTGGAATGGGTAAGGTACAAATTAAGTTAAATAATGGAAATGAATGGCTGCTAAAAGATGTCAGGAATATTCCTGCTATGAAAAGAAATAGGATCTCAACATGGTAGTTGGGAGATAGTAGTTGTTTTCCTACATTTGGAAAAACGTGTTGGAAGATCACTAAAGAAGCACTAATAATAGCAAAAGGAGAGAGGATAGGTACGTTGTATTTATTTCCTCATAATACTAATTATTCTATCTCTGTAACTTCCATAGAAACATATGCAGCATTATGGCATCATAGGCTTGGCCACATGAATGAGAAGGGGATGTAGATTCTTCACTCAAGGAAATTCCTTATAGATCTAAAGTAGTTAAGTTTGTAATTCTGTGAGAACTGTGTTTACGAAAAACATAAGAGAGTTATATTTCTCAGGGTTGCGAAACAAAAGAAGAGTGAAAATTTCTTGTGTATACAAATGTATGGGGACCATCTCGGGTACAATCTCTTGGTGAATATATTTATTATGTTACTTTTATTTATGATGAAACTAGAAATCCTGGGTTTATTGCATTAGATAGAAATCTGATGTGTTTACTACTTTTAAGAAGTAGAAAGATTTGGTCGAGAATGAGAAAGGAAAAAAGTTTAAATGTCTCAAATATGATAATGGAGGTGAATACTATAGCAATGAGTTTGATAGTTATTGTTCTTTCCATTGGATTCATAGAGTGAATACAATCCCAAGAACACCACAAGAAAATGGTGTGCTGGAAAGGATGAATAGGACCATCATGGAGCATGCAAGGTGTATGAGATTGCATGCAGGGCTTCCCATATAGTTTTGGGATGATGTTATAGATATTGTTATTTGTTTAATAAACAGAGGGACTTCAAGCACTTTGGATGGTGAGAATTCAGAGGAGGCATGGCAGGTAAAAAGGTAAACTACTCATTTCTAATAACTTTTGGTTGTGAAGCATTTGTCCATATTGATAAAGAAAATAGAATAAATCTTGAGGCTAAATCCAAGAAATGCACCTTTATTGGATACAGGGTTGATGATTTGGGTTATCTCTTATGGGATTATGAAAATCGCAAAATCATTAAGAGTAGAGATGTGGTATTCAATAAAGGGTTATGTACAAAGATCAGTTGCAGGGTAAGAAAGAGGAAAAGGAAAACACAGAGTACACAGTGCTTGATGAAATCAAATAAAATGAAGTTCCAAAGGTACCAGAAAATAAAGAACAGCAGCAAGTACCTCCTGCAAATGTGAGAATATCTACCATGTTAAGTACACCCCCTGAACGATTATCTCCTTGATTGTGTTATTTATTGATGACTTATTCTAGTGAACCAGAATGTTATCAAGAAGCAATGCAGGTGGAAACTAGAAAGAAGTGGGAGTAAGGCATGAATGAGGAGATGGACTCATTGGTAAGAATCCCAACTTGGGATCTAGTTGAGTTGTGTGCCGATAAAATAGAATTGCAGAATATAAATGGGTTTACAGGTTGAAGGAAGAATATGGATGCAAGAAGCAGAAGGATAGACTTGTTGTAAATGGGTTTGCACAAAAGAAAGGTATAGATTTTGATGAAATATTTACTCCTATTGTTAAAATGACTTCAATTAAAACCATTTTAAGTCTAGTGGTGATAGAATATTTGCATCTTGAACAGTTAGATGTAAAAACAACATTTCTCCATGGGGATTTGAAGGAAGATATCTATATGTAGCATCCACAGGGGTATGAAGTAAAAGAGAAGTATAATTTGGTTTGTAGGTTGAAGAAGAGCCTGTATGGTCTAAAGCACGCTCCATGGAAGTGGTATTTACAATTTGATAAGTTTGTGACAGAACAGTGTTATAGTAGATGCCATTCTGACCACTGTGTTTATTTCAAGAGGCTAGATAATGGAAGATATGTTATATTGTTATTGTATGTGGATGACATGATTGTTGCGGGATCTAACATGCAGCATATAAATGTTCCCAAAATGAAATTAACTAAATCATTTGTGATGAAGGATTTGGGTGCTACAAAGCAAATACTTGGTATGATAATAACAAGAGACAGGAAAAATTGCAAATTGACATTGTCTCAAGGTGAGTACATAGAAAAGGTGTTGGAGAGGTTTAGAATGCATAATGAAAAACCAGTTAGTACACCTTTGGACATCCATTTCAAATAAGTAAGGATATGTGTCCCAAGACACAGGAAGAGATAGAATACATGTCCAAGGTTCCTTATTGATCAACAATTGGTAGCTTAATGTATTCCATGGTGTGCACAAGACCATATATTGCACATGTAGTGTGATTTGTGAGCATGTATATGAACAATCTAGGTAAAGAGAATTAGAAAGAAATATAGTGGATTCTCGGGTATTTGAGAGGTGCTTTTTCTCATGCATTTTATTTTGGAGGTTCAAACATTGTTCTACAGGGATATGTTGATGCATATATGACAGGTGATAAATACGGCAGGAGGAGCACCACAGGGTATGTTTTTACTGTAGGTGGAACAACAGTAAGTTGGATTTCAAAACTGAAAAAGGTTGTTTCACTTTAAACAATGGAAGCAGGGAATGTTGTTGCTACAGAGGCTAGTAAAGAGATGATTTTGTTGTATAGGTTCATGGAGGAATTGGGTAATAAGCAGGAGAATAGAAGGTTTTATAGTGACATCTAAAGTGCCATTCATCTCGCAAATAAATCAGCCTTTCATTCAAAGACTAACCATATACAGCTCAATTATCATTTCATAAGATATGTTCTGGAACATGAACTATTAAAGTTGGAAAAGATACATAATATCCAAAATCATGCAGACATATTGACAAAGGTAGTAACCAGAGAGAAACTGAGTTCCTACTCAGTTTCAGTTGTCCTTCTAGCATGAAGGTGAAGATGATAAGTTTTCCAAGTCCAAAGATCATAGTCTAGCAAGTGCAGCAACGGTGGATTTGTTGTGATCAATATCCAAGTGGGATATTGTTGGTTGTGGAGCCTTATCTTCCAAATTTAGATATGTTATTGTTTAGTCATGTTTGTACCCCAGTTTTATTGTACACTCATCCTAGCAGAGGGGTGTGGAGGGACATCGTACCCTTGCGAGGGTCCGGGGGGTCCATCCCCCTTGGTTGGGGGCGTTAGGGGAAGTACCCTAGAGAAATGGGGTTCGAGGGCGGATCCCCAGAAACAAATTTTTTGTGATGTTTGTTATCCAACAATTTACGGGCCCATGGTATTCAGTGACCCGTGGTATTTTCCCATGGTAATTCCCCTATAAAAGGAAATCATTGTAATACGATTGTGTATTGTATTGTAGCATTGTATAACAATGTTTTTTATTGTATGAGAGAGTGAAGAGGAAGTGCAGTGGGGTTGATGTAGGTTGTATCCCTTGATTTTGTTGGATGATATATGTTAGTGGATAAATCTACTCAAGCTGACTCAAGCCAGATCTCCCTAGTCCAAGTGGATATAGAACAAATCAAGTACAGAATACATCCTACTTTCCTAGATCAAATAGAAATGCAAGTTAACAGATAGATCACCTACCTAAGGTTTGCAAATCCTATTCTCTCTTTGTTGATCCAAGCTCCAGATCCTTTAGATCTTGAGCAGCAAAACCCTTTAGAGCAAGGGGAAACAAGAAAACAGTACATGCGTATCCAAACATGAATTGATCTAAGCTAACAATTAAGGAATAAATATCTAAACATCATCAACACAGCAATGTTTATGGAAAGATATTTGTATTAATCTAATCAAGGAGATACATAGAATTACATAGGGAAAGAACATAACAACCTAGCCTTAACGCTGTAATATTCAATCCAAAAATACAAGACAGGCCTCCAAAGGCTGATGGTATCCTCCCAAAGGATGAGATCTTGCCTCCAAAAGGATGATAGGGATCACCTAGAAATTCCACTAGCATAATAGTACCATAGTCCTTCCTCCTTTCACAATGGAGAGAGGGTTGAGTTTATAAGGCTAAAGGGATAGACTAGGTTGAGGATTAGGGGGAGGGGCCTAAGGGATCTTCCCCATAGGTTAGGGAACCGAATTCCACCTCATCTAGAAATTAGGGATGATCCTCCACCTTATCCACCTTCAAGAAGGGCCTCGAAGCTTTGTTTTTTCCCTCTAAACACCCATGTTGCACTTTGTTGTAGGAGACAGAGCACCAAAGAGGGTTGGAGCACCTTGCAAGAGGGAAATGAGTGCCAATGGCACTCCTTGCATTAAGTGAAAGAGTGCCAGCAAGGGTATGGTGCACCTTTCCTTAGGAGTAAGAGCGCTAGCCTACCTAGAGAGGGTAAAAAAGGTAGGAACAACCTCAATTTCAATCCAGTTTAGCAGAGGGAACTTTAGGGATTAGGCACAAGGTTGACACATGGATCAAGATGACAAGATTTTGGTGTAGAAAAATGCCCCCAAAGCATGAAGTTAGAGGAATTATATAGGTGAATGCTTTGCGAAGTGAAGAAATCAAAAGCAAGGATGTTGGCTGGAAGCTGTTGTAGTACAACCAACTCAAATCTCATATAACTCTTAACATGGATGTTGACCAGTAGAATGCAGATCCATGGTAGTAGAGACCGACTAAACACAATCATGGCTACTAGACATAAGTGTAGATCCATGATGATATGATAACACAGCCACGACCAATACAAAGTGGATCCGTGTAATATGACTCAAACAAACTCTATCACAACCTGGGAAAAATATCAGATAACCTAGGGTCTTCAAGTCGAACCCGCAATGATACGAATCTAACCATGTGATTGTAATGTCTTGACGTCGGACATGGTAGAAACCACTTGAATCCTAGTCATTGACATCGACTGTTAACAAGTGCAAGGGAAATCACCATTGATGTCAGTTATTCCCAAGGTATACCAATACATTTCGTTGAGTGTGAATAAAGGACTTGGATTCGAATACTCGGTAGGATCTTTCGATCAAGATTCAATGATGTGAAGTCATATTGAAAGTGAGGTAACCTTCCATTGAGGTATGTAGGCCCAAGGTACTTGTCTTGGTTTCTAAGTCTAATTCCTTGATGAGGCATTGAAGGCGACAGGAATAGACTCGTCGAAGGAGGGCCATGATGAATCCCCCATCATCGACATAAAACATGACCATAAGTGTTTAGAGTAAACCAGATAGCACAATACTGACTCAGGGATGACCAACATTATAGAAGGTAAAATGATTGCAGATAGTGAACAAATGACCAAATCTCTCTTGAACATGGGCATTGTATGGCTTGGAAGTATTGACTTTGATGAGATCGATACCCATCCTCCAATGCAACTGATGGCAGGAGTATTCTTAGACAACTAAAGCAAGGTAAGAAGAATCATGGAATTAGCAGGACTCAAATACAAATGAATTATCCAAGTACTGAAATGCATATGCAAATGAGTGCCATGTTCAAGAGTAACTATGTACTTCCGTAAATACAATGAAACACAAATTGTTTCCTTAATGGATCCCTAAAGGCGTCGTAGGTATTCGATTAAAATCCAGTATCTAATCAGTGGATGGAACCAGTGGAGGAGAACCTATGGCTTGCCAATGAGGATAGAATACTAACAAAATCCCCTTCGTCAACAATAGTGTGGAGAATACTCTTAGCGCTAACTCACACATATATTGGGAAAGGAACACTCGAATGAAGACGATATTATGTTATATTACTCCAGTCAAAGGAAATAAACTCATTACTTGGAGAGGATTATGTCTAAAGGGACAAAACTTCCTCTTGCATAGAACAACCAAAACTAACTACGAAAACTTCAGCAGGTTTCAGTTCACTCTCAACTGGAAGAGAGGGAGAAGACGAAGATTGTGTCGAAGGGACTACTTCAGTTTGAACACTCTCTGATGAAGGAGTGGGATCAAGTGGAGATGACATCGACTTCACCACTTTAACTTCACTCTCCAAAGGAAGAGTGGGACGAACTAATTTTTCTTCACTCTTTAAATCAGGAGTGGGATCGACCAAGGATGGGACTGGATCGACCGCTTTAACTTCACTCTTCAAAGGAAGAGTGGGATCAATCAAGGTTGGACTTGGATCAACCACTTTATCAACCATTGAAAGGTCAAGGGACAACTTACGATAACTGGTTGGAATTCATTGCTGAGGAACAATAATATATTCTAAAAACTTATAAGCTTCATCCATGCGAGGACAAAGGTAAGTAATGTGTATATCCTTACATAGAAAGAAAGGATATCTGACTTCTCAACTCTTAACCACAGATTCACTGGTTAATGGGGTATCATCAGTATGAAGACCATAGACTAATGACATGGGGTATTGGGAAGCCTCATACCACACTTCTAAAACTCGAGACACACCATGACAATCTTTCAGAAGATGGTCACCTTTGTAAAGTCTACAAGAGAACTTAGGTTTATGAGGTGTTATTGTGGGAAAAACAACAATATCAGCACTATGATCAGTGGTTGATGAGTTTCCAACATGACCATCATAGGTTGGAGTTGTGACCTTCTCCTTAGTTTTCTTCTTCTTAGCCTTCCTTTTCATCTTCTTCTTAGTCACCCCTTTACTATCATCAGAGTTTTCAACATATGAAGAGGAAGAAAGGGAAGTCGATTCGACATTCAAGGAACAAGGAGAAGGGTTAACATGAGGTCGATTCTAATTTGGTGAAGTATCGTGATCTGATACAAAAGGTGCATTTTGTATAACAGGATTGGAGAATAACCACACAGTAAATCCTATAGCCAATCTGAGAAGACTCAAAGTGGCCATGAAGGGAGGACCGACAGCTCCACAAGGGGGAGAAATAAAAGACATACCCTGAAAAGGGGTCTCTTGACTGGTGGTCCTGAGAAAGTATCCCATATCTAAACTCTCTAAGAATCTCTGAAGTACCACACAAAAAAAACACTACTCAAGTCTAAAATCAACAAGCAAACTGTTGAATAAGAGTGGATCAAAAGTCAGGATCCTCACGGGATTATCAAGGCTTCACAACTCACTATATACCACGGTGTGCAATAGTAAAACATGACAAGGAGGATTGGGATTGTACCCTTTCCTGAATACTCGACTACCTGGATGGAACATGCATAGTAATCTCCCCAAGTGTTTTTATCGGTGTATTGTGATGCCAAGACGTCCAAAAGGTTAACTCAGTTGGTCACAGGAATCCTAGAGGGGTCTTCTAACATACACTAGGTATGGGGCAGCTCAACTCTATAGTGGTGCTTTCTAATTTACAACCGCTCAACAGGAGCCTTCTAATATACTACCGAGTATGTGAAGTACTTTTTTATATATCCAAAGGTACGTGAAAATCCATTCGATATACTGGTTGGTACGTGGAAGAATTACAAGCCATTGGGATACAGTGCAGGAAATAAACGACAACTTCCACGCTTAACGAGGCCAAAACACGTCACTAAGTTACACATAGTTACTAAATGATTTTAATCCTAAGATATTTTTACTTTTATCTTATGCAGTTAAGTGGATGCATGAGGTGTAGATAGGAAATGTAAAAAGAATGCAAACCCTAGCTACATGATGGTGCACATTTCTCTTTCGATGAAATCTACCTAAGGTAGGGAAAGAGTTTTCTTGAAAAGACCAACATCAATCACAATTCCATGAATTCCATGAACAGTAAGGAAAAGGAAAAATGCATTCCTAGAGTGCAACAATTCTAAATTTCTGCGATAATAGTCCAAAAAGTACAAATGGAATCAAGGATGCAACAAATCTCCACAATGCCTAAAACAAAGTAGGGAAGCACTTCGATTTTTCAAATGCATGTATCAAAATGAAACTTGATAACTAAACTCTTTTCAAATCTATAAACAAAAAAATAGAGAATATCTACATCACTCTATTTATTCAAAAATCAAAAGGAAGATGACAAGCATCCAAACAACTCAAGAATTGCTCCAAAACTACCAAAATGCAACCAAAACTCAATGATTGAGGGTGGAGGAAGGATTTGGAGATCAGATCTAACAATATGAATAGATCTGAAAAGATCTGGTAATGTGATTAGGGATGGAAAGACTGAACCAACAAGTGGGGGATTGAAATTTCCCTCCACAACCAAGTCACACACTTGACTAGAAAAACATCCCAAAATCAACAAAATCCACTCCAAACAGAGGTAATGCTGGACCTAGGGGCTCTATGACTATCATATGCATCCTACAAACCACAATCCATCAACCCAAAACCCAAAATAAAGGAATAATGAGTTTATCTTTGAGTTTGATATGGTTGGCGCAATTACTACACTACACCAGAGCGCCAGAGAGGGATGGCGCACTTAGTACACTGGGAAAGAGTACCAGTGGCACACTTACAACACTGGGAAAGAGTGTCAATGGCACTCTATTACTCAAGGGAAAGGGTGCTAACAAGATAGTGGCACTCTGTATGCACTACCCAGGTGCGCTAGAGGATCAGAGAGGCTAGATCTCCTAAGGGAGAAGGGATAGAGATCTAGTACTAAACCCAAAAAGAGTCAAGGAGGTCCCAGAAACTCTTCTATGACAAAATCTAAAGGAGGAAGAGTCTCCATAGGCTAGAAAAAGGATTGATAAAGGGACATGAAATCAAAAACAAAATCAAATCAAATCTATGTTTATCCCCAGCAGAGTCACCAAATATGTTAGTGGATAAATATACTCAAGCGGACTCAAGCCAGATCTCCCTAGTCCAAGTGGATCTAAAACAAATCAAGTACATAATACAATCTACTTTCCTAGATCAAATATAAATGCAATTTAACATATAGATCACCTACCTGAGGTCTACAAATCCTCTTCTCTCTTTGTTGATCCAAGCTCCAGAGCCTTCAAATCTTGAGTTTCAAAACCCTATAGAGTAAGTGGAAACAAGCAAATAGTACATGCGTATCTAAACATGAATTGATCTAAGATAACATTGAAGGAAAAAATATATAAACATCATCAACACAATAAAATTTATGGAAAGAGATTTGTATTACTGTAATCAGGGAGATACATAGAATTACATAAAGGAGTGTCACAACCTAGCCTTAACACTGCAAACTTCCATCAAACAATCCAAGCCAAGCCTCCAAAACAAGATGGTAAGCCTCCCAAAGGATGAGATATTTCCTCCCAAAGTATGATAGGGATCACCTAGAAATTCCACCAGCATAAGAGTACCATAGTCCTTCCTCCCTTCAAAATGGAGAGAGGGTTCAATTTATAAGGCTAAAGGGATAGAGTAGTTTGAGGATTAGGAGGAGGGGTCTAAGGTATCTTCCACATAGGTTAGGGAATCGAATTCCACCTCACCTAGAAAGTAGGGATGATCCTCCACCTCATCCACCTTCGAGAAGGGCCTCGAAGCTTTGTTTTTTTACCTCTAAACACCCCTGGCGCACTTTGTTGTAGGAGACAGAGCAGAGCGCCGAAGAGGGATAGCGCACCTTACAAGAGGGGAAAGAATGACAGTGGAGCTCATTACATGAAGGAAAAGAGTGTCAGCAAGGGGCTGGCGCACCTTTCCTTAGGATTAAGAGCACCAACCTACCTAGAGAGGGTAAAAAGGGTAGGAACAACCTCAATTTCAATCCATTTTAGCAAAGGGAACTTTAGGGATTAGGCACAAGGTTGACACATGGATCAAGCTGAAAATATTTCATTGTAACCGTATAATAATAAAGGACTGGAAATTTGTGTGTGCATGTATACCATATTAGGTGAACCACATTATATCTGTGTCTCTCTTTTAATGTGTTTTAATATTTTGCATCTTAGCTATTTTTTATTTTTATTTCTCTCTGATCTTGTTTTTCTAACACAATGTACATCTTAAACATCAAACCCATCAAATAATTCTTGAACTTTTGTATGGTGTATACCATTTCTAATCCTTCACGCTCTGCGATGGTATAGTTATCTTCTGCAGTTGATAGATTCATGTTGGTAAAAGAAATCATATGGTCTAAATATCCATACCTTAGTTATGTTAGTATTGCACCCAATGCAACTGATAATGCATCCATATGAACATGGAAATCCTCATTCCAATCTAGGAACAGCAAAATTAGTGTAGTCACCAATTTATGCTTGAATGTATCTAGGCTCTTTTGGCATCCCTCGGTCTACTAAAATTCCACATATCTCATTAGTGATTTATTTAATCAGGTTGTAATCTACGCATACCCCTTAATGAATTTTTTGTTTTATCTTGTGTGCCCTAAAATGGCATGAGACATTGTACTAAATTTGGCGATAGTAAGTCTACAATAGCTACAATCTAACCTAAATCCACCAAAATTCCTATTCTGCATACTACATGCCCCAAAAAAATCCCAACCAGTGCACAAAAAATGCACTTCTTTAGCTTTAACGAGACCTAGAATTGTCTACATCAATCCAACATCAATTGTAGAACTTCAATATGATTCTTCAACATGTTGAATCTTGTCCAAAAATCTAGGTACAATTCCATAACTTGTGAATGAGATTTTTAAAGGTTGTGACCACTACCCTAGAAAATGTTGCAGGTGCATTCTTCAAACCAAATCCCATCATAGTGTACTGGTAAATCTTCCATTCTGTCACAAACATCATCTTATCTCTATCTTCTTCTGAAATTTTTTATCTGATGGTATCCTAAAAAACCATCAATAAATGAGTATGGCCTTTCCCTCCCACATTTTCCAACACTTCATCTATAAATGGTGTGGGAAATGGATCGTGTAGAGAAGCATCATTCAATTTGTGTAGATCCACACAAATACTTACATCTCTTGTTTTCTTATCTTAGACCACCGTCAAGATTATCGATTTTGCTTCCTCCATAAGTTATATTGTTATAGCCCCTTACATTCTGTCTATCTCATCCTTGACTTTTTACTTATATATCAGATTCAATCGATACGGTGTCTATCTTACTAGTTTGGCATCTAGTTTCAGAGGTATCTTCATTTCTCGTAGCTCTCACGTAATTCCCTTCATCTCTAAAAGCTTTTCTAGAAATAAATCCTTATACTCTCGCAGTAGATCAGCAATATTCTCCATTGTTTCATCATCCCAATAATCCCTAATGTTGGCAAACTTTGGATTCTCCTTCATGCCAATGTACACTTTGCACATTTTGAGTGGCTTTGCATAGTCTAGTACCGATCAAGGTGTTGGTCCCTATAATGCTCACTCTCCTTCGGTCTTTGGTATTTGCAAGTTTATTGGGTTTTCCTGCTCCTATTCTTCCTCATTTACATTATAACCTTCCAAAAGCTTCTTGCACGTTGGAGGAGGTAGATGCACAAATCATAGGGGCCTTGACCCCGTCATATCTTCTAATGAAAAAATATTCATTTTGACATACTATAGGGTTGCATATACTACTGGTACTTCATCTTCAAAACTAAACATGACTTTAAAATTGATCACCATCTCTTCCTAGTCCATTGTACCTCTGCACATATCCAGCTCAATGTACCAATTCTTTGGTGTTGTGTCCAATGTATCAACAAACCGATGTGTTCACTCTACTTTCGGTATTGCACCAATGTTGTAATACATTGTGTAACATGGTCCAATGGGCATCTCAACCTCACGTATTTCTGCACGGTATCTCCCTTTCCAAATCTCACCTGTAGAAACCTCTTGCATTGTTTTCAATTCATTAGGGGAATTTTGAGGTAAAAAACGGGCCTCAAAACTAAAAATGTATTATCAGAGGCCACTTTAGAAGAACCAATCACATTCTAGATGATGACATCATCTATAATAGTTGAGATGGCATTGGTTGAGTTAAGGATGCTTATTTGTCAAATTGTAAATGATGAGTGAAAACACATAGTTAACTATATCAATGTTGTAAGTAAAATACTCATTATGAAATAGTGCTCATAGATTATTTTTTAATATAACATAAATGTATTAAAGTACTTAGAAAAAAAAGTAATTTTTATATTTCAATATAAAATAAATTACAAATACATAAATACAAAATATTTTATTCAAATGTTAATACTTTTTTATATTTCAATATAAAATAAATTACAAATACCAAAAAAAATGTTTTATTCAAAACTAAAATTATGTAATTACTTTTTCAATATTTAAAATATATATGTCAAATCTTTATTTAAAATCAAAATCACTTAACATCTTAAAAAAAACAAAACAATTTGATCTTATAATAAAATAATATATTATAATTATTATTTAAATATAAAAAATATATTTATTTATTTTATAAAAATAAAATATTATATTATATAAATGACTATATATATTCTCATCCAGTTGAATTTTAATATTAATACAACGTGTTTTGTTTGATTGAAACTTAGGTATTATTCAAGGTTCATATTTTACTATCACCTTTTAACCTTTGAAACATCTACATCTATATCAATATAAATTAGACAAATACATTCAAGTTACAAAACCAAATAAATGCATAAAACCTTAATATAGCAGTTTGAATAAACTATTATATCATAATAAAATATTATATTATTATAATTTTTATTACATATAATAATAATGTTTATTACATATAATCTCATTTTCTTAATATTAACTCAACTTTTGGTGGTAGAAATTTATGTACTATTCCTCCATCCCAATATTAACACTTTTTTTTAATATATTTAATGATGTTATTAATTATTGTATTAAAAATGATATGTGATATACATATTTTATATCATAAGAAACTATTAAAAATAAGTTTACACGTGTTTCTGAAGATGTATTAAAAAGATTAAAAATAAATTTAAAAAATGTTTTTTTTTATTTATAGTTTTATATTTATATTTTAAAATTAATTTTTATTTTTAATATGTGTGTGTGTGACAATTTATTCATTTAAATTATAAATACATGGTTTATAAACATATTTTGAATATTGAAGAAGTAACTTATGTTTCAAATTTCAAAATTAATATATTTTATTTTAAGAGTACATTACTTTATAAATATATTCATCATATTATATTCAAAAGTAATTTAAGTAATTTTTTTATTAGTTTTATTTTAGACATCTTTTCACTTTAACTTAACCATAGTTGCATTGGTTATAGTGTAAGAGATAAGTTGTAAATATACATTCCCCACAAAATGCCTAACTCATAATACTTTACTATATCTCTTATGATGCTCATTTTAGACCTCAAAATTCTTCAAATGTCTCATTCCGGCCTCCTTGTGAGTATCTCACCATCTTGCGGGATTTGCTTTCAATGGAACATATAATGCTAGAAAACTGTGTTGTTCTGGTATCTGGACCTAAAATCTTGTAGTAAAATAATTTACATTCATGAGACCATCATACTTAGGAGGTTCATGTACCTCTGTGCCAATCCAATGTAGTGACCATGTAATGCATGAGCAATGCCTCATATGTACTTCATGCATCCTTTGATTCCAGTCCTCTAGAAATTTTTTTGAACCCGATGTGCAAGAACCAATACTGTGACAACTGAGAATAACGTCCTCAGTAGGATTGGCATATTCTTCCCTCCTTCCAATCATATTATACAAATTTTCTATCTCTCCATTCCAAATCGGTTCTACATATCTTCTCCCTTTCTTTCTGTTTAGTGATGTGATAACTCTAAGGTCCTCTCCTTCAAATATCATCTCCCTTTTTTTAGGCCAATAATTTCTTGGTTTACAAATGCTCACCCCAATCCCAATAGTAGAAGGTATGGCTTACTTTCATCCACAATTTCAATCACTTCAAAGTTGATGGTGTTATGCACACCATCCACATAAACTATTACCTTTGTCAAACGTCCAATTTGGAGAATTTTATGTTGGTTTTCTAATATTAACTGCACATTAGACCACGTAAGTTTTGTCTTGCCTATCATTTCCCATGTCCTCTTTGGAGAAACATTTACATCAGATCCCAGATAGAGGATGATGTAGTCCATATCATAGTCCTCGATCTACGCACTTAGGTGGAATTCCCTATTTGTTATTCTTCTTTGGTGCAACTTATTGACTGCAATAGATACCCCCTTTTCCTTCGAGCATCGATCCATCATCCAATGCAGTACACTCAAAGCAGATTCATCTTTGATGAGTTCTAAGGAGATCACTAAGAAATTTTCCAAGATGCTTCCCTTCTCCACAGGTTATTCGAGCATTGAATTATCATATAGTGGTGGCATATCATATACAGGTGGTCATGATGTTGATGATCCATATCTTGTCCCCATCAATCCATTCATCGCTTTCATATACGTGTCCTTTTCCCTCTAAAGATCAAATACATGGATTTTTCCTCCCACTTCATGGACCCATCTGTCGATGTGCAGTTCATGGTTCGTTTAATCCATTCTAGTTTTCACTCCTCTACACATTACTACTCATGTCTTAAGTTGGTCATCGCACTCTTCCACTACAATCATCTGCACATTTTGATTTTGATTTGGAATCTAGTTCTTATTCTGATTTGGAATTTGATTCTGATTTAAATTTGGATTTGGAGTTTGGATCTGATTTTGACTCGATTCCTCCTATGTTTCCATTTTGAAACAAAAAATGGACAATATTCTGTAACATGATCCCAATGTCTACAAGAGGTGCATGACATGCATTAGTTCAGGAAATCGCACACAAAGTGGCCTAGTTGACCACAGTTATAACAAATTATCAGCCCTCTACCTCTTCCAAAGCCACCACGATCTCTGCCTTTGAATCCAGCTCTACCAACTTCGTTGTACTCCCTCTAGGAATTATTCTACTATATGGATCTTTCTTGTCCAACCTCCCCTTGGACTCTGTATGTATCTGAAGTGCTCTCTTGCATAAGATCTAACACACGATAGTACTTTTCATCCTGACCAACTGACTTACAAATTTGCAACATAGGATTGTCGAGGTACTAAGATACTTCTATATTTTAGGACAAACACTCAGGGAGGGGTTCCTTCTACATAGCTCACACCAAAAACCTCTGATATGCAAGGGATTTGGAGCTTCCATTGCCCAGTATTCTTTGTACGTAGGGAACCCAAGGCTTATGGTATCCCTTTGTCCTATAGGTAGTACACCATATCTCCTCACATTTCTCTTTCCACTTGGTAATTTCCTACAATTGAATCATTAATGCAGCAAGTTTCGTTTAGACCATAGCCATCCCTACACTACTTTCTCACATAATGGATGCTTCCAACCTCATCACCAATACCAATGCATGTGAATGTGTCATGATATTTTTCTACACCAATGGACCGCATAGATGTGGCAACAACCCTATAATAAACCATCCTTTATGTTGCTCTTCGTGAATTTGGAACATGTCACCTTGTCCATTAATGTTTTGAATCTTTGGTCAAATTCCGAGACTGACTCATTTGCCAACTGCCTAATTTCCTTCAACTTCACGATGCACTGCGACTCATAGTTTGGTTGCTTGAAATCCTTTAACAATGCATCATTTATCTCGGCCAAAGTTATGTTTTGTACACTATTTTGATACCATGTCATTGCGTGATCTCTAACGATGGTTATCAATTGCACCATTTTGGTATCCTCATCTTGGACTTGCTTTGCCTAACATATTTCCTCATACACAAACAAGTGTTGATCCAAATCATTTGTTCCCTTCCCCAAAAAGATAGATAGGAATCCTCAAATTAGGATCTACCCCTTCCATGGTATTCTGAGTAGTACTACCATTAGGTGTTGCATATCTTGTTTGACTATCCAACTTACCTCCACTACTTTGACTATTATTACTAACCAAAAATACCATATTTGGACTTCTTACCTCAGATGTTTGGGACGCGCATGGGGTTGTGGGTTCGAAACAGATCCCGACTTGAACAAGGTGGAATGATATGCTTTCCTTCTTCCTACTCTATTTGTGACCATACTTTGATATGGGGTCCTGTTCAAAATTTTATTTCTTGACATTCACCGCGCTGCTTCCCTACCTCAATCGCAGTCCTTTTCCTTCTATCTTTTTCTAGAATCTCTTTCCTTAGTGCCTTAATCTCCCATTTCTTCCACTGTTGCATCTTCTTTTCTTCTCAGCATCCTCAACGCGTCCTTTCTTCCTTCCTCCCTTCCTTCCTTTGTTCAAATTTTTCTTAGTCGTGAGTCGTGACCCCAATTCCCTACTACACACGTAAATGCTTAGCTACTATGATGACTTGATTCCAATATCAAAGTTCCTTTGTCACACAATAGCATATTGACCCAAATATATAATGACTTCAAGTACCTTCCATGGAAACCTTTAAATAAATCCCTTTCTATTTCATTGTACGATTGGGTACAATCTACGACAAACTCTGTGACATGCCCCTGCAAAATACTATCCAGCCAATAATCTATTGCGCGTAATATGGGATTAATTATAGTATTGGTTAATCGGATCCATTCAGGAGTCCAGTCCCTTGGACCATCCACACAATATCTCAGGTTTGATTCAGCTAACCTCAATAACCATTCTACCAGCAGTATTAGGAACTCACAGAAGAACCACTCATACAAATATTTGTAGATGTAAACCAATGTTCTATGTTGATCCAAGGGTTCTTATTTTATTCTCTCACAAATTCGTATTCTTTTCGCTTTAGAAAATATTCTGTTTCTTCCTTCATAGGTCTCCATATATTCATTAGTTAACCCTCACTCTCCATTTAGTTCTAGATCCATGTCCCAACAACGGAACCATTTGTTGGCGCACGAGAATACCCAAGGTCCATAATAAATCTCACCAACATAGCACCAGCCACCGGCCCTTCCAAAATCATCTGCAAGCAGGAAAAGTCTCACTTGAGGCATCAAAGTGGACTTCATAAACCAAGCTTCTATAGCGATGAAGGGATGTAAACATACATTCAATAGATCTATTGTCTACTTCACAACATAACATACTCATTCATGGAAATAATTAGAACACTCCTAACAGTAACATAATATGTCATTCACGTGTGTATCAAATGTAAACATTCATCGTATTCAGTAAAAGTACAAGTGTTGGAACGGAGCTACTCATTCTCATTATTTTTTGGTAACAAAATCTACTCCATGAAAATATTTAGTTTCTGGACGTGGATGTAAACAGGGATAAACTAGTAGCTTCATTATTGTATACGATAGAGAATCAAAGGTACATGGGATAACATTAGTAGAAAATCATGCCCCAATTTATGGAAAGAAGTCGTCACTTTAAAATTTCGGCTTGTGCCACCAGATCATGGATTCTTCATTTCGCTAGAGAAAATTGGGAAAATACAACAAACTCCAGAAATTAAGCCACCAAACTATTGAAATCGTAGGCCTTTCCAGATAGAAGAATCCACCGGTCTCCCAATCCTCATTGAATTGCCACATTGTTGGAATTTACAACACTAATATTATCGAGGATCTAAATTATCCTAATCTGCCACGAGTATGAGTTTCTTAGGGAAATTCCATGCAATTGATATAAGGAGAATATATCATGCAAAGCATATAATGAGGTCGAAGAAGAGAAACAAAATGGTTTGTGTTGTAAAAGGGATACGTGTTTTCTGTGGAGAAGGGGAAATTTGTTAAAGTTTGTTTAACATCCTGCTCCACGTAAACAATTCTACCAAATTACCGATAATGTGCCATAAATTGTTGTAGATGCCAAGGTTTTTATTTTTGTATAGGATTGAGATATGATTAAGGTTAATGTTTCCAATGTATTAGCTCACATGAATGTTGCGATATTGTTGAAGGAGATTAACATTGAAACCTCTCCATTCGCCCAGAAAATATCCCCTCCAAATCGATGTGGTTTCCCGCACATGTTTGGATAGACATGGAAGATATTACAATGGTTAAATTTTAAAGAATAAAGGTACCAAAACACTGAGTCAGTTCCTCTGATCCGCAAGAAGAGAATAGATTGTGCGCCACCAAATCAATGGAAAGAGGCCATATTGATAGAAAGAGACATGATTGCAAATCGGATTTCAACTCACATAGAAAATCACTGAGAAGATCTTGACAAATAGTAAAAGAAAGATTGAAATCATTTGGTTGCCGTACTATGAATCCAGGAAATCAGATTGAAGGAGGGGGGGTTCCAGCCAAGAGGCTGAGAGTGTTGTGGGAAGGAGCCAGTGAGCCATATATTGGATTGGTCTGATACTTTTTCTCTGTAATTTATGATGAATAAATGTAACCTGAGATGGGATTCTATTCGTTATGAGATTGTTTTAAACTGTCTTTAAATCTGAATACTGTGCAGTTATGTTTTAGCTGGTTTAGTTATGAACTCCTGATCAACAATTTTTTTGTTGTGATTGCCTGTGCTCAAATTTAAAATTTCAGATTCAATGTTTTGGAATGTTTTTATGAACAAAGTTCTTTATGTTATGTATGCTGAAACTATTTGTTTCTCATATTAAAAATTAGCTTGAACCAGAATCATCATCGATATATTTCTTGCTTCATTCCAGTTACTCAATGTATTTCACAGAGCCTGATGCTTTCAGTTAGCTTATTCTTTATGTTATATTATCTTAACTTTATTGCACAATCACATACCCATTCAAATCAGCCTTTACTTTGAGCATTAAGATGTGTTAAGTTTAGCTAGAGAGCGATCAAGAGTTAACTTTAGCACAAACATTTTATGTCATCATTTTCAAGGACGGAAGTGAATATTATCTTCCCTGGGAGAATGACAACAATCAGAACCAGCTCTTGATGGTATACAGGAGAGGGACACTAACTTGATTGCAATTTTCTACCTGGCAACTCCAGCTTCATCACAAGTGAATCTATTGGCAACTTCCAAAATGGACAAGGACAAGATTCTTGCTCAGAGGTATGAATTTTGTGACTTCTCAAATATATCTGGTTTTCCAAACTCCATGCCTGATAGAGAAGTATGGAAACATTGCCTTCCGATATTTGGGGGAATAAATCATGATCGTCCCATGAACATCTGTTGGATTTTTGCTAGTGTATGCATAGGCTAAATATTGACCACGAGGATGTTCCTATTAAAATGTTCAGATTTTATTTGGAAGGGCATTCTCGTGAGTGGTGTATAACCCTCCCTGTTGCTAGAATTCATTCACTGAAATATTTTCATATTGCATTTAATAATTATTGCAAACAAAGTTATGGTGATGATCTTTTGTATGAGGAATGTTGTGTGGAGTTTGATCTTTTATATCAAAAAATTGTCAATTTTAAAAATCAGAGTGCTTGTATTCAAGAAATCATTGAAGATGAAAGTGTTCCTCGTGATCATCAACAGGTTTCAATGACTTCCAAAATGATATGTTTTCTCAAGGAAGTGGAGTAGATGCAAATAATCAGGTTTCTAAAGTTTCCTCTGCTGTAATTTTTTCTAATTGGTGTGGATCTAAAAAAGTGTCTACTCCAGGTATAAATCACGAGGATCAGATTTATTTGTCAGATATCATTGGAAATATTTCAAAACACTGAAAATATCCTGCAACAACCTTCAGTTTTGCATACAAATGAAATTGACAACAGCCGTGAAGTAGAAAATACGCAAAGACAATTTAATCTCCAGATGAAACAACAAGAAGAGATAATGGACGTTTATTTGAAGGATTTTATCACCCTGATTTATGTAGCTTTCAGCTCAGAAAAAAAGGATAGAAGAATATTTAATGCAGCAGATTTTGCACATGAGTTGTCTTATCTTCTTAATCAGCTAGAATTTCACCATGACCTTCATGATCTAGTAGTTGTTTTAATTGATTCAGTTTTTCAAAAGGCCCCTGATGTTGCAGCTTTGAGTTTGTTACAAATTTGCAGTAGTAAGTATGAATTCATCACGGATTATGTACTGCACTTTTTATGCTCTTCTTATGTTTCTTGTAGCATGCAATATCAAGGCATGATGAGCAATCAGTTGCTTGAGAGATTCTTTTGGAAATTTGTATATATTTGAGCAAAGCAGTTCCAGTTGGTTAAATTAGGAGTTGTGTGAATAAATAAGATCATCTCAATAGCATTTGTTCTCGTTCGGTCTTTCAGCAGTAGAGCAATTATTTGGTTTTTAGTATGAAATCAGCTTACAGCATAGACAGTTGGAATTCAGTTTGTATTTTTGCTTTCAACAGTTTCTATTTCAGTTTGACTTAGTGCGTACTAGTTCTGCATGGATAAATACTCTAGCCCAATGGAGACAAAACATTGGTGATTCTTTTAAGAGCAGAGTGAGGTTATTTAAGAGCGAGGTTATTTAAGAGCAGAGCGAGTTGTAAGTTTTGGTTTGTAGATGTCAGGGATTGTACAGGAGAAGGAACAAGGTCTGCATGTTCTAGAAGCCTCACAGGGAGGAATTCATCCCAGCCAGAGCCAGATGTACCAGAAGCTACTCCATGAAAACATTTAGTTTTCAGTTGTGTGCATGTAAACAGGGATAAATTGGTAGCTTCATTATTGTATACGATAGAGAATCGAAGCTACGTGAGATAACATCAGTTGCAAATCATGCCCCAGTTTATGGGAAAATTTCATCCCTTTAGTCACATTAAAATTGCAACTTGTGCCACCAAATCACGTGTTCTTCATTTCAGTAGAGAAAATTGGCAAAATTCAACAAACTCCAGAAATTAAGCCACTAAACTATCGAAATCGCAGGCGTCGCCAGACAGAATAAGCCACCAACCTCCCAATCATCGTTGAATTGCCACATTGTTGATATTTACAACCTTGATATTATTGAGGATATAAATTATCCTAATATGCCACGAGTATGAGTTTTTGAGGGAAATTCCATGCAATTAACATAAGGAGAAGATATCACGCAAAGGATATAATGAGGTCGAAAAAGAGAAAAAAAAGGGTTTGTGTTGTCAAAGGGCTACATATTTTTCTGTGGAGAAGGAGAAATTTGTTAAAGTTTGTCTAAGAGCCTGTTCCACGTAAACAATTCTACCAAATTACCGATAATGTGCCATAAATTGTTGTAGATGGAAGATGCCAAGGTTTTTAGTTTTAGATAGGATTGAGATCCAATTAAGGTTAATGTTTCCAATGTACTAGTTCACATGAATGTTGTGATATTGTTGAAGGAGATTAACATTGAAACCTCTCCATTTTCCCAGAAAATGATCCCCTCCAAATCTTTGAGGTTTCCAGCACATGTTTGGATAGACATGGAAGAAATTACAATGGTTGAATGTTAAAGAATAAAGGTATCAAAACGATGAGTTAGTTCCTCCTATCCGCAAGAAGAGAATAGATTGTGCGGCACCAAATCAATGGAAAGAGGCCATATTGATAGAAAGAGACGTGATTGCAAATATGGATTTCAACTCACATAGAAAATCACGAAGAATATCTTGACAGATAGTAAAAGAAATATTGAAATCATTTGGTTGTGGTACTATAAATCCAGGAAATCAGATTGAAGGAGGGGGAGTTCCAACCGAGAGGCTGAGAGTATTATGGGAAGGAGCCAGTGAGCCATATACTAGATGGTTTGAGACTTTTGCTCTGTAATTTTTGTTGAATAACTGTAACCTGACACGGGATTCTATATGTTATGAGCTTGTTTTAGACTGTCTTTAAATTAAATACTATGCAGTTATGTTTTAACTGGTTTTAGTTATGGATTCCTGATCAACAATGTTTTTGTTGTGATTTCTCATGCTCAGATTTAGTATTTAATATTCCATGTTTAGAATGTTTTTCTGAAGAAGGTTATTTATGTTTTGTATGTTGAAACTATTTTGTCCTTATATTAACAATTAGCTTGAAACAAGTTCATCACTGATATATTTCTTTCTTCAGTCCAGTTACTCAATGTCTTTCACAGATCTTGATGTTTTCAGTTAGCTTATTCCTTATGATATATTCTCCTAACTCCATTGCAGGGCCATATACCCATTCAAATCAATCAACCTTTACTTTGAAGATTAAGATTAAGATTTAAATTTAGCACAAACATTATCAACAGGACAGTCTTACATAACATGTGTAGTGCATACTCTATTAAAATATTCAACAACCCAACATTGCATAGAAAAAGCACAACTGAGCTAACACACATCTATTAGTCAATCACCAGCTAACCCTTTACACTAAAATATCTTCCATATTTATACAAGAGAGTATAGGTAGAGCCCATTACAAAGAGTATGAAACTCCTAACTAAACTCTAACTAACTTCCGCATTTTGTGCAGTCTTGGTCTAATCGCAGAGTTGCCCCGTGGTCCTCTCTAGTGCGCGACATCCGAGATAGGTCCAAAACCCACTTCAACAATGATTTTAAGCTTAGCATTCCACCACACCTAGATTTGCATGCAATATTCAATGTGGACTTTCTTTGACTATATTTTCCACCACTAACGGAATAGATCGACTTATAATCAACTTATCTAGAAGACATCAATCCAGATGTTCAAGATTCCTTTTCCATTGACACCATTTTCGGATATGAAGAACACTACACAAGGATGCAAATAATTCCTTATCATTAAAGGAAATTTGACGTCTAAAATGGGCCTCCCAAGGAAAATAATAGTTGAAATAATAAAATAATAATATAAACTTTAAAGGAAAGACACAAAAGCAACATTTTTTTCTGGTATTTTCAACTTATCTCTGATTTTTTACTCAAATTTAGAGCAAGAGCAGTCGTTGAATGCAGAATTCAATTATGCATCCAACGAGTACACAAACTGCATACTTTTGATGGACCCGTCCCTATGAAAAATGAGAAATACATTAAAAAAATATGTTACTTTTAAGTAACATATTTTTTTAATGTATTTCTCATTTTTTGTGGGTTTGGATGATCAAAAGTATGCAGTGTGAGTACTTGTTGGATGCAGAATTAAATTCCCCGTCCAATGAGTGCTCTCACTTGAAATTTGAGTAAAACCACAGGGAGATAAGTTGAAAATACAAAAACAAAAAGTAGTTTTTTATGACAAATATGTTAATTCAACCATTATGGTTGACTCATTTGCTTGAAATTCTATTAGTTCTTGAATTTGAATGCATCAATGGTTTTTTTTATTATAAGGCCCAATTTAGACCCCCAAATTTCCTCTAATGTTTAGGTGGCCAAAGCACGACAAATCCCATCTCAAGGAAAGTGGTTTCTTCTCGCTGAATTGGACCACAAGTTTCCTCATTTTCTTAGGTAGAAAATGAGGACCATTGCCACTTATGGGGGGAGTTCTAATAAATCCCATGACTCAACTAAAATCATCTACTAGTTTTTAGTCTCATACAACTCCTTGGTCATATATCAGTCGCATTGACTCAGTTGACCCTACAGGTTAATCAATCCATAGATTCAATTTACCCTATGGAATCATCATTCCATTGACTCGGTCGACCTTATGGATCAATTGATCCATTGAATCATTCAACCTAAGCAATATTCTGTAAGGTTCATTCATCATACATGCCCTGCAGCATTTGATAACTTCAACACATGTCAAATAACATTCTGAATAGTCTGAAGGCATCAGGAAGATGCCATCAACCTGGAAATTATGTCTCATCATCTTCTTCTATATAACATATGGGAAGATGATGGTTAGTATCCTCAATCAAATTGTTACCACTTCTTTGTATCTAAAACACAAAAGGTAGTCACCAAAGTGTCTCATTTTGTATATATTCATGTAAGCTTGAATATGATCCCTTTTTCTTAATTGCAGCAAGACATGTCTCAAAAGAGAAGGCTCGATTAGTTCCTCATGGTTCATTAATTTGACTTCCAATCATGTAAATGAGTCTTTCAACTCACAAGGTTGGATTATGGACTTAATCAACCAATGTCCCATAAATGAATACTCAATAAAACTAGAGTTTCCATCCTTGAAGTTTCTTCGTTATCAATTCCTAACTTGCATTTTCATATGATTAGTTTTTTTTGTTGCTTTCATTCGTTTATGTTTGGTAATTATCTACTTTGGTTTTCTTATTTAGATTAAGTATTGTTCGTTTATGCCATAACAAACCTTGACTCATTCAATCAACTCTATTTTCCTCTTGTCTACTCCCTGGGTGACACATATCATAGGGTAATAATCAAATATTTCCAAAGATTGTTTATGTAGGTATTCTTGTATCCAAAATACACTTCATTACTTAGGATAATGTAAGTGTTTTTACTTACTTATAATTTTAAATGAATTTACATCATTTTGTTTGTGACTCTACTTTGTTTTTATTTTAAATATGCGACTACGGTTCATCTATGCAAGCATTTAAAATTTAGTTTTGGTAACATTTAAATGATTTTCCTATAGCATATATTTTTTGTATTTTTACACTTTTATCTATTTGCATCAAATGCTATATAATCATTTATACGAAAGGTAAAATTATAATGTTGAATCTTGACCAAATACTTGAAATTAATAATCTAAACTCTGCTCTTTTGTCTTCATAAATAAACCTAGGAGAGAGAACATTTAATCATTCTTCAATAGAAATCATTTAATCAATTTTCAGTTTCTTCCATATTTCTAATATTACGTACAGGAATAAGGATACAAGTACTAAATCAATCTTCTTTGTAAATCAAAAGAATAAAAATATTTTAGTAACTTGTATGTTCCTTCATATATATCTTCCAACAAAACAAATGGGTAGTCCTAAACCACCCAAACATACGTCAGCAATGACAGTTCAATATCTATGTCCCTCTAGTCGCCCCCAAGCCAATCCATAAACCCACATGGGTTAAGTTACTCGGGTAGTTTCCCATTTATTTTCTTTGTTTTAATTTAATCAAGAATAATAAAGTGCTTAGTAACTAGCAGACACACTTTATGTTTACATGCCTCACACTTTTGCAATGCTCATAACAATGGGAAACCTAAAAGGATTATGGTCTATGTGACTCTAGTCGTTTAAGATTTAATTTTTTACTAGTCCTTTAAAGGTTCAACACAAGTAAAAAACCTTTGCCTCCCATCACCTCCAGTGCTTCACTGTATGGCCATAGAGACTTTTTTTCATGAACGTTACTGAACTTGAACTCGTGTCATTTTCACATGCAAATGGTCTTGCCTTTTCTATCATTCATCATGAGCCTCTCAATTTTATGGAGTGTTGAGTTTTCTTGTAGTGTGTGTATGTCTCTCTTTGTTTTTTCCCTAAAGAAAAAATGCAACCATTTCTTGGTTTTTGTTCTTTTTGTAATGTAGAGATTCTATTTTTAGAAAAAATCGTTATATGCAATGTGAGTGAGACACCTCACACTAACTGCTAGGGTTTTGGAATGGTTTTAAAATATAGCTCTATGTTATCAAAATGTCAAGTATAATTTCAAAATTGTGTTTAGTTTCCTAAGTCAAACTCATCCTCTAGTAAGATTATGACCTCTCATACTTCAGTGATTCCTATATGATTTATGTGGAAGATAATTTAAAATAAAAGCAATAAAGCACATCATTAATCGCTATCCATGGTGTTCATCTTTCCAGTGCTTTATACAAACTTAAATCATAATGTAACTTCAAAATCAACTTAGGAAGGTAAGATATAGGGATATTACAAGTTGCCAAATAATTATCACAAGTAGAAGGTATTGACTACGTTAAAAAAATTCCCCCCATTACATATATGAATTCCATGCACCTTGTTATTTCCCTTGAAACTTCATATAGAAGGGAGGCCCATCAAATGGATGTCAATATTCCTTCATGTGTGTTTATTTGCAAAGTATAAATTTGTATGGAACAACCTCCTAGATTTATTCAGAGTGACTTTCGGTCTTATCTGTCGTCTTAAGAAATTCCTCTTTGGCCTCAAGCAAGCTCCTCAATCTTGGTTTGAAAAAATGTACCAATTCCTTCCTGAATTTATCTTCTTTAGATGTTATTCTAACCCTAATGTCTATACTAAGAGAGTAGGTGATCATCATCTCATATGTGTGCTTTATGTTGATGACCTTGTACTCACTAGTAGTGACCCCAAACTTATCATCCATGTGAAAACCAACCTAAATAATAAATTTGAAATGATAGACTTATTAAATTTGCACTTTCAAACATGAGAAGAAATTTATATTTCCTAACATGGATGATTATAATCAATATGTGGTCTATTCTTTGCTTAAACAATGGAGTAGGAATAGTAAAACTGAAGTATGGGAGAGAGAAGGTATAAAGAAAATGATTGTTGAGACTATGGAGAAAGAGGGTATGAGGAACATCAAAAAGTATCGAATGGTATAAGCAAATAGAATTTGGATGTCCAAGCCTCTCAAAAAAGTGGTCAGTATTCATTAATAGAAGGAAGTGAATTGGTTTCAAAAAACACTTCAAATATTTCATCAATGGAACCATTACATGAGAACCAAGATGTATATGTACATGCATTAATGGGATTAGAGTCTTCTACTACACAAAATCTTACTCAGTCTAATAAGCCTTCTAATTCCTATTCAAATCTAGATAATTTATATAAAGATATAAATCCTCTACTTTTAGAATCTTGGCCAAGGATTAAAGTATACAAGGAATCCACTACTAAAAATGATAAGAAAGGAAATAAGTGTAAGGTGGGGAAAGGAACACCTTATAGAGAGTCTCAAGTTGGAATGGATCTTATATTAATAATGGGCCTAAATTTCAATTTGGTTATAGGGGAGGATCCACGAGAAAGGTAAAGGAAGGAAAGCAACAAATCTTAAAAGGGGCCCTTAGAGAAGGGCATGACCTTGAGAAGGTTCCTTATGATTATATTCTCCCATTATATAAGGGAATGGAAAAAAATCTAAAAAAATTAGCCTTGTGTTGACAAGTTTATATACACAATTCAAATATCATATCAATTAAAGAGACAATGTGGGAGGGGAACAATACCATAAATGACCTAGGGATTGGTACTTTTTAGCAATGGATGATAAGGGGATATCGAGGGATTTATTCACTAGGCAAGAGAAAAAGAAGTGAAATTTATTTCGATGTTTTTGGATTCAAGAATTGGAGTGAAATTCCTTTCATTAGAGATAGGAGGATTTCCTATTGTTAGTATGCATGGGGCATATGAGGAAATAATCTCTTTTGGGGAGGATCATTTGGACCAAAACTTGTACAAATTTAACAATTAATTATGGGGGAAGACCTAAAACTCTCACCCAAAAGAGAAAAAAGATTGGGGAATTTTACTAAGGTGGACGCATTCGTGAATTTTTTCTTGCAAATATATGATGAAGGAATGGTGGATGCCTGGCCTATATAGATGACTCGAACATGGAAAAATAAAAGGATAAGTGGGGACACCATTTATAAAATGCTAGATATATTTATGGTGTTTGAAGCAATTATGTTTGGTTATGAAAGGTTATGGTAATGGGATAAAGTGGGAAAGTATTTTGATCATGCATCAATATTGCTCCAAATTGAAAAGGAATATAATAATTTTATTCAAAGTGGCTAGAGGATTAGAGGTTCAAAAATATTGTTTGGTCAAAATGGGTGAGTTATGATGCAGTATTTAGTTTGCAACAAATCTGAAAAATTCAAAATTGTAGTGTCCAATTGGGCACAAATCAAGAGGAGGCAATATGCTCAAGATTTAGTCTCAGTGGAGAAAAGTATACCTGAAATTTATGCCCAAGATTATCAAGGAGGTTTTGATGTTATGACCAAGCATAAATTAAAAATTCTAGAACAATCCAGAATGAAACTTTTGGAAGATGAGGAGGGTCAATGGAGGTTAAAGACTAGGGAATTGTCGGTAGCTAATGGAGATGAAAACACTAATATTTTCGTAATTATGTTAATCATAAGAAAAATGTTAACATTATTAGGGAAATGGAGAAGGTTTATGGTATCAAATAAAGGTCCTTCAAGGAGAGTACAAAATCGAGGCTTTCTTTTTGAAGGGGATATAAAAAGAAAGGGATAGAATAAACATAGTAGAATTGTAAAAATTACTTGTTTCTTTCTAAGCTTTCTAAATGAAGTGGAAAATGATACTTTGATGAAGGAAATGACAAAGGAAGAACTCAAGTTTGTATGGAGATCTCCTAAGAAGGATAAGATTCTAGGGCCATATGGTTGGACTATAGAGCTTTTTATACGCTTCTTTGAGTTGACCGAAGAATATTTCTTAAAGTGTGATGGATGATTCTAGGAGAAAAAGAAGGATGTTGGGTGATTTTAATTCCACTTTTATTTATGTAATCCTAAAGAAGGATAATCAAACATCATTTTAAGACTTCAAACCTATTTCACTTTGTAATTGCATTTATTGCAAAAATTATAATTGTTGGGCCAAGAATATTTTCTTAGAGATGATCTCAAATAAACAATCTGGTTTTCTAAATGAAAGAAAAATCCGTGAAGCCATAGAAGTGATGCAAGAAGGTTTTCATATAATTAAATCACAAAGATTGTAGGCCATGGTTATGAAACTGGATCTTTTTAAGGCCTGTAATAGACTTAATTTGTAACACCCCAGTTTTGACTCCGTTGCATTAATGTATATGATGTAAATACTATATCGAATCATGACAAGTAGCTCAAGGCCAAGGCCCTGTCATTGATTAAGGTTTGGTATATAGGATATCATGATGATGCTTATGGTTTATGTGCTAAGTCAAGCACGTTTGTAAACATCATGTAAATATGCAAATTAATGAAAAACCCATAGCCATCTATGTCAACACAATGAATAATGAGATGGGGGCATGATTTTCCTAAGGATAAGGGGGTGGGAACATTAACCTTGAGTCAGTTTGGGGAAAGCCATGTGTCATGGGGAGAACCCATCAGAACTGTCAACTACCCTCTTTCTTGTATTCTCTTCACAACCATTTATTCTGCTAGAAGGTGGTTGAGGTAGTTATTGCTTGGAAGGGGAAGAGTATGGGAAATTTGGAATTGGGCAGAGCACCCAGTCTTGGAATGTCGTGTTTTGCTTGCATTGACAAGAAAACACCAGAACCGTATGCCAGTGTTGACCCACGAGTTCATGTTTTGGGAGTTACTCTCACGATTTTGAGAGTTGCGGGGCGTTCTGGCTCATTCTCCATTCACAGAAAAAAAAAATGCTCTTCAACAGTTGAGATCTTCCGGTGTGTATCCTTCACGTTCTACGAGTGTTTAGTGACAATGTGGTAGCAGCAGAGCTTTACCTGTGCATATCCATCGTGTTCTGTGAGTATGTTCCCTTGGAAGGACTGTGATTGTTGTGTTGCAATGTTATCTTAAACTACAAAGTGTATGAGACCCTGTTACTCATGTTCCAGAGTAAGCCTATGTTATAGAGTCTCCTTGTGGTTGTTGTATTGTGCACCCTAGTTTGGATTTGAACTATGTACAAGACTTAGGAATGGGGGAGATGTAGGATGTGCTTGATAAACCTAGTGTGGAACCTCACAATAAGATAAGAGTGGCTGGTGAATCTGCTATGCACATCCTGAAGAGCACTGGAAGGGAAGGTGTAGCCTGAGGGATTGTGGAGTAGAGAAGGGGACACTTCCTTGTGTTGGGTGTGTATGCAATAGGGAAGCCATGCCATATAGCTCTTGTGAAGGTGTTCTTAGCTCTGTAGATGAGCTCACTAGCTTAGCAGTTCTTCCTTCCCATTGCCTTGGAATCCTGATAAACCCAATGGGGAAGATGGCTTGACTGTGTACAGTCTGATAAACCCATCTATTGGCTTGGTTGTGTCTTGTTGTGGTTGACCTGGTGTGTAACCTTTGGTTGGACAGTCTGATAAACCCAACTACGAATGTTGGCTTGGCTAGGTAGCCTGATAAACCCAGTAGTGAGATGGATTGATTGTGTACAGTCTGAGAAACCCATCTGTTGGAATGACTAGTCCTTAAAGGTGAAGGTTGGCTTGACTATGCTCAATCTATGAACACAACTCTGAGATGGCTTGGCTAGGAGGCCTGTGAAACCCATCTGCTGGAATGTTTTACCCTGCATCCTGATAAACCCAACTATGTTGGCTTGGCTAAGTGTTATTGCACCTTGGCTATGTATGAGTCTGCTAGTGTTCCCTTATTCCCAAAGGAAATCATGCCCAGCTCGGGGGTGGCAGTTTTGCTGAGAGACTAAGGAGCACACTGGCCTATGGTTGGGTGGAAAGTTGCAGCGACATAGCTGGTTGGGGGACAATTTTTGTTCAAGATAAGTGTTCTTGTCTATGTTACTATGTTATTCTCTGCAATTACATTTCTTGTATTGTAAATTGCTTGATGGAATGTGATGAATATGTTGTTATGTGGAATTGATGGATTGTTCCTTTGAGTAACTGCAATTATAGGCATCTATGTATGTTCTCCCATCAATGCATTTCGAGCTAAGTTGTAGGGTAGATTGGCCAGATTGATAATGGCCTAAATGATTAGATCGATCCAAGAATTGAGTGGAAAAGCTGAGTTTTCTGCTAGAAATATTCCTTTGTGCAAATTTGCAGGTTTGCGGGATGCGAGATGCGGAATGTCGTTTTGTGGATTTTGGTTTTCACAAATTCCTCTCCGCAACTTGCGGGATGCGGAATCGCAGTGTCGTGATATCCCCATTCTCAATCCCGCAAGTCAAAATCTCTGCAGCCTCGATCTTCATGGGATGATTCTTCGTCGTCGATCTGTTTCTGATGCGGGATGCGGGTTGCAGAAAGTGATATTGCAAGTTTTGTAACTTTTTGACCTCGCAACTCGGGCTTTCCACACTGTTGATCTTTGTAAGTGAATTATGAACCGTCGATTTTGATCCAATCTACGGGATCGTTTACGATCATTGATTTTCGTCACATTTCTCTCCGCTATCCTATCTCCTCTGATATCTTTCCTTGCATATTGTCGAACTGATCTATGGAAGACGGGAGGGAGCATGACAGTGTTGGAAATGTTGAAATGTGGTTCATGACCATGCCTTGTGTTTCAATGAACAGTGAAGATTCTCGATGAAAAGTTTAATTCTGCATGCTAATGGGGTATGGGTATGTGACAACGTGGTATCAGAGTTGCGGGTTACAACATTGGGCCTGGATGGGTTGGGAATCAGTTAACCAAAGCTTTCGGTTACAGCATTGGGCCTAGATAGGCCAGGTGATAGTAAGTAAATGGCTTTGATTTTGAATTATTGTGATCCGGATTTATGCAGGATCGCAACAAAATACACAAATAACCATAGAAACAAATATGCAACAGAAATAACACTTCATTTCATTAATCAATAACTAAAACTTGTTTACATACAGAATGGAAATAAACTAGCTAGAGTGTTGGTAGCTTATATCTGAGAAGAGATGTGGTGGCTACATGCCTCTAAACTCTGTGTTACAATGAGGCTTGAAGGCCTATATATTATTGAGAAACAATTGAAACCCTACACATCCAAAAACCTAACCCTAGGAGGTGAAACGCCTTAATGTGGGCCCCGTTGGGTAACTTGGTACATCAATTTCCCAGGGTCGTAACTTTAGCATACTACCTCCGTTTGATGTGCATGATATATCGTTAAAAAGATCTGTTTAAGGACTAAAACAAAAAATATTGAGTCCGGAATGAACTCATATTTGCCCCACCATTCGATGCCAAAAAAACGTCGTTTAGGGCCTCAAAACAGCTTCGAAAGTTTAGGACCCGAAAATTGCCAAAAATAGTAAATTGTGCTACAATTAAGGAAACTGGAAAACTGAAAGAAACAATGGTGGGGGTCCAAGAGGAATAGGTGGGTGGCCACCAATATCCTCCTGGATCATACTATGTGTCTAACAAATGGTGTTGATAACACATTTTGCAGAGTTGTAGTATATTTTGGAAGAGTAAGTTGTGGTACAGCCATGAGAACCCATGACGGATATGATGCTCGGGACTCCTACGAGTGTGCACAAGATGCCACGGGTGAAAATGTCCAAGTTAGAAATGACGACATAGATTCTAATGGAAGGAGATTCCAAGAGATGTTGCCGGATATTGCAGCCACTATGAGAAGCCTGATTAAAGCTCAGGAAGAGCAACATCAGTTGAATGCTGCTGTGTTGCAAAGTTTGATAGACTTGCAAAGAAAGATAGACTCTAGACAGGGTACAGTAAAACCCAAAGGCAGTAAGAGTAGTACCAAAAGAATAAGAAGGACTGCTAGTAGATCATCTGAGTCAGAAGAATCAAGTGGGGATTCAAGCTCTTCTTCTTGCAAGGGAAAGAGGAAGAGGCCCCATAGAGATCGCTCTCGGGATGAATTTAAGAAGGCTAAACCTCCTACATTTGATGGCGAGGTAAAGACTGGACAAGAAGCTAAAGCTTGGTTTCTTGGGATAAAGAAGTACTTCCAAGTTCAGGATTATTCGGGGAATATTGTTACGGAGAGAAATTCCTATGGCTTGGGGTACCACAACAGACAGCTTGACTCCAGAAATCAATCTTTCCCAATATGCAATAGAAATAAAATGTTTAACACTAAAGGATCAGACCTCGTACCTTATTCCGTACGGTTGAAGTAGATCCTCGTTGAGCTTTCCAATCTTCAGCTTGAATTGATCTATTACTTCCTCAACAACAAGTAAACAATACAAGCATTATATATATCATGGTGTTAGATCTATTCTAGCATATATAATCAATAATGTATAAGCATTTGACATAATCCAATGGAGAACATATTCATTCAAACACACATTATTGGACAGGAAAAGATATTTCTATTAATATAAATCAGAGATTACAAGATACAACCTCTGATGGCACGTCTGCGAACCGGAGAAACTGAATCCCCCACTTGGGCCTCCACCACTTCAATCCTCCATCTCTCGATAGCAAGCTCACAAGCAAAAGGAAAGCTTGGGAAGAACACAAAAGTGCTCCAAGGGACAAAGGGATGCAGACTCGAGCATAAGTATCGGCAACAATGGACTATAGTTTCGTTGCTCTCAATTCTCTCTTATGCCTTCAATGTACCAAGGGGTTCCTTATATAGATTTTCAAAGGGGTAATGAAAGGTCAAATCCGAGCGATCTCAAGGCATAGGGAAGGCCAGGAGTCAAATGAGTCGGATCCATGTCAAGGAAAACTCCAAAAGGATTTGGATTATGCACACATCCCAATGTACGCGGTTTTAGTGGTCAAACCCGCGTATGTACACGCTTATATGTTTAAAAGTCACGTATAGCATTTTTCATGTGTTTTTAGGGATGATCAAGGAAACATCAAAGGACAAAAAGTGGTCCATAGGGTCTAAGGAGTCTGCAGCGGGACAGGGGAAGGCCATACAAAGTGTGATTCACCTAGAGTGGTGAAATCCGCTATAACAAATGCCCCCTAATGTGTGAGGTCAAAGGGGTCATATGATGGCTGAAATACATTATATGTCCATCCCAGAAGTGGAGTGATGAAGGATCCCAAATGGAAGACCAACCACCCAATCAGCATAGTGCAATAATACAACTCTGCATATAACTACAAATACATATAGCAATCCCGGATACATAAGAGTACAATGGCCATGAATAGGCATGATACATGATATCACATATGTGGTCATCGCCACGTACAATATACATAGATCAAAATATCCATGAAGAAGATATACAAAGGACCATGATCTCCAAAATGGCTGAAGATATATAATAGATCAAAATCTCCATAGTGGCTGGAAATATATGACATACACTGGAATCAAGTCACGAGAGCTGAAATCTCATGAACACTGGCACGATCAAGGAGGTAGCATATCAGAGATGCCACCAATCTGGAAGGTCTTCTACACAAACCGCTACGAGTACATGTCCTACTATGCGAATAGAGGTGTCAAGGTCGAACATAGTAGTCCATCGTCTGATTACCAGTCATTAATGTATACCGTTAATAGACGCGAGATCACCCGCCGATAATGAAAATGGGAATCAAGGTAATAGAGTGCAAACTAACGAGTGTGAATAAATGTGTTGAGTTCAAACACTTGAAAGGATCCATCGATCAGGGGACATTGATGTATTCCCAAGAAACAGTCGATGGCGAGAGAACCTGCCACTGATGACTGCAAGTCTCAAGGCACTCAAAATGAAACTAGACTCCAATCCCAGAATAAATGATCTGAAGTCGATGGGATGAAATCCGTTGGAAAGAGGGCAGTAAGGCATCCCCCATCATCCAACACGAGGTACTCAGCAAAGCTGTATAATGTGGAAGGACTCAATCATAAAGTGCACGAACCAGTAACTGTACTGAGAATGGCCGACATGCAAAGTCAAGATAACTGAGGAATGGCCGACTCAGGTTTCAACTTCCTTCGAACAAGAGCATAACAGTGTATAGTGACTGAATGAAGGAAGCATAGACTCGATATACAAACTGGGACATCTCTGTGACACAGGAGGTATAAACAGAGGCTCCATAGGGACTAGAAGCTTAACCAGTCGGTGGAGATAAACTCAGATAAACGAGTACAGCTCCTAAATTCAAACTTTAACCCAACCAATGGATGTCATATACAGTGCTTTGTTCGAAGGCAACATGACTTGACAGCTACCACAGATAACATCTTTCCTTGTCCGGCTTTTTGGTTTTTTTATTTTTTTGAAATTTTTCAGTTAATTGAAAAGCTTGAAAAAAGAATAAACTAGCTTTATAGTTACAAACTAGGAGGAGACGAGTGTCTATTGCAGCTGCAACAATTTCCCAAAATTCCAAAAAAATTTAGGACCCTCATTTGTTTGGATTAGTTCGATTTTCTTCTTTGAGTTGGTCTAATAATGATTTTTCAGAATGATTTTCTAATGCTTGAATTGATTTACCACCTGTTGGATTCTCCCTCTAGCACTTGAAATAATCCACTGTTTGATCAAGCTTTATCGCTGCCTTTGAATACATTTGAAGCATGACTGAATCGGAAGGTATTTGCTTTTCCTCCCGCAGTTGCGGATAGATAATCAGTCTTCACTTCAACTTTCTTTCCGATTTGTTTGTTTTCTGCATCGGCTGCCTCTTTGGTTTTTTTTTTCGGAGCTATTATTATTATTATTTCCTCCGCCGTTGCGGACGGCAAAGTGCAATCCCTCCCAATCATTGTTTGAAGTTTCAGACCCCACTTGATTAATTTTTCGCCGATCCCGTAAGACATAGACTTCCGTCATTGCGGCTGTGGAGGACATTATGTGTTCCGATTGTCTAAGTCGTTTAAAGCTCGCCGTTGTGGAAGGCTGCACTCTTTGTTACTCCGCCATTGCGGCTGACTAAGGACTAACCTTTCCGAACCTTTAGTGTTGTCATTTTCGATTCAAGCCCTGACGTTGTGGACGGTGGGATGCTTCGCGGTTCTACTGTTGTGGATGAAAGAAGCACTAACCTTGCCGATGCGTAGTCATTTTTCCCGACTCAGACATTACCCATTACGGATCGATCTACCCCTTGCGGCTCCGCCGTTGCGGCTCCCGTTCCGCTATTGGCCCGATGATTAGTCTTCTGAGGTCCCGCCATATGTCTCCACGGATGGATTAGCGCTTTGGCTGTCCGCCGTTGCGGAAAGAATTTTGTTTTCAACCTCCGATCCAAATTTGTCCACTTTTTGATTCTTTTCTCCCTGCCGTCCGATCTTTTTGTGGTGGACTACATATACGGGGTCGAGATATGTTGCATTATCATTTTCAACTGTTGCTACTCCGTCTGTCATTATCACGTGCTGTCGCGCTCACCTGGTTCCTCGTTTTCAGTACACATAGTCCAGGTGTCACCACCGTGAAGCTTAACAGGCCTCCCCATTCCGGTTACGCATCGTTGCCAAGTAGGCTCGTTGTTGCCCCTTCCCCGTTCTGTTGAACTTTTGGTTGATGTTTGCTATGGTTAGGTTCTGTCGCGGCTGTTTCTCGTCACCCCGTTAGTTGCGCACCTATATAATTTGGGGATTTTCATCTTATTTGGCCGTGGGAGGGCGGTTTAACCCTCAGAGTATTTTTTCCCTCCACCGTCGTTTGTTTTGTAACCCTGCATTTAGAAATTCGGGGGGTTTGGTGCAGACGGCCGTTACACCGTCTGCACCAAGAGGCCTGGTACAATGAGATTTGTTAGGGGAGGTTTCAGGGCATCCCTGTGGTTTTGGGTGGTCACCTCCCCCATTCATTTTGCGTTGTCCATATCTCATAGACTCAGCCATAATTCGCTGAATTTTTTCACGCGGGTTTTAAACCCTAACCGGTGGAGGGGATATGTCACGACTTTTAGCATGTTAGCCATAAATCACATGGGTAGTGGTTTTGTTCAAAGCTCCACTAAAAGCTTGCGTATTTTTCCTCTATCTGTCCTGTGTAGCAAAATGATAATGGCACCCACAGAAAGCGGAGGTTTTAGTCGTGTTAATGTAAATGTTTTTCCCACGAACAGCACGAGTCTTCTTCATTTTTATACAGATTTCATTCCTGCTGGATTTTATTGTTAGAACTGTTCTGATATTGAAGAGCGGTGATAGTTTGCATATATGTGCTTTATTTGACTGATTTCCATCATGTTAGACATAGACAAAGTCACTGAACACTATACATTGTGTTTCAATGGTTCTGATAGTTAGGCCATTTCTGCTTATATACATGCATATATTTGCTTCATTGACTGATTGCTATCATGTTAAGCATAGAAGAAAGGACACACTGCACATTGATGTTTACAAGTTGGTCAATTAGCCAAAATGGATTAACGTTACAATTTTATGGCAGGAAGAGTTCGCAATGTCAAAGAGGCAAAAGAAGAAGGCCCCTATGGTCGAGGAAGAGCCCGAAGTAGAAACCGTCACCAAAACTAAATATATATATGAGGACACTAAGTGTATTTCTGGTGCTGAACCTGAATACCAGTGGGGGGGAATATATAGACTGATCACATGCTGAGAGGTTCCTGACATGGGCTTAGAAGAAGAATCCATATATGCCAACATAGAAAGATCTTCACTAATGAAGATCGCCACTAGACCAGAGTTGTTCCCGTTCTCTGAAGTAATCGGTTGGATTCTGCCCCGGGCAGATGTCACAACAATGATTCTGGAAAATGTTGAAAGACAGGGCTATGCTGCATATAGCCCTGGATATGTAGCGTTGGCTTACCACCTGCCAGAATCCCAAGTATTTTTAACTGATGATTGGTTGAACAACATTAGAATGGACCTGGTAGTGACTCTTCAAAAAATGTTGTTGCAAGGAAAACATTACAGATATAGACCGACGGGTGATTACGATACGACAAGCTTAAGGGCCCCCTATAGGTTCATAGATTTAATGCTGAACAGGATTTTTGGAAGAGCACATGGTAGGTTCTTCAAGTTAGAATGGATCCCAATCATTTTTTGTGTTGCAACCCAGGGGACAATTTTCAACTAGGCCAGCCTTGTATCAAATAGTCTTTCAGCTTGCTTGGCCTCAGCTTTGGGAGGAGTGGCCCAAAAGAGGTCCAAATTCTATATGAGTTCCATCCGTGTAGACTGTATATTATGCAATCAGCCTTTCCCCGACCTCAAGTGCATCTGGGATAGGGAAATAATGCCTGTCTATTTTGCTTATAAACCACTATGGGCACATAAATATCACAGCCATTACCGAGAAGTCTGTGAACACTTCATCATGCCCTTATACACACTCATTTTCCTGAAGGAGTGTGATTGTATGTCAGAGGAAGCGCTGCAAGTAATCGAAGAATATGAATATTACTATTTGATTGAGGATGGCCTATACTTCAGGATGTTTGGAGGTTCAAGAGCACCCTCCCTGCTGCCCAAATACGCCACTGACTACATCATACACAAGGAAGCAGTCAGGAAGGTCTTCTTGGATGGCATAGGGATCTTTCTGTTTGAGCATAAGAAGACCGCCTATCCACCTTTGCCCTTCAAGTTAGGAAGCTACAAGTTTACCAGAGTGAAAAAAGCTGATGAATTTGTAGAAGAGCTGGAAAAGTTCCATTTTGGAGAGATGCCCTTCCGTATAAATTATACTCACGGTAAAGTAGCTGAACATTGCAAAGCAAACAACATGCATTTTGAGTATGCCCACCATTGGGATCGAGAAGAATCCATCTTCTAAAATGCAGTAAACATGACAGCCTTGAGAAGAAGGTTCAAGAAGAAGATCACCACCAATGGTGGGAAGGGAGATGAATAAGCAAAGGCTGAGGAAGAAGCAAAGAGAAGAAATGAGGAAGCCCATAGGTTGGCACAGGAAGCTGCGGGGTGGCTACACACAGAAGAAGAAGAGAAAAGAAAATTTGTGCAAGAGGCAGCTAGAAAAGCTGAAGAAGATGCAAGGAAAGAAGAAGAAGAAAAGAAAAGGAACCTTGATGAGGAGCTCCAAAAGCAAGAAGCAGAAAAGCTAAAACTGACACAGATAGAGCAGTCAGCCTCTGACACAGCTGGAGGGCAGACCCAGGATGTGGAGAACCCTGAGGTTCAAGACCCACAAGGACCTGCTGCCAGCACACCCATGGTCCCCACTCTCAAACTCGTCCCTTTTGTGCAAAAAAAAGGAGAATAAATCCCTTATTTCAATACTATTTTCTACGACAGGGTAACAAAGAGGATAGTGAAGAGAACAGAAAGGAGGATTGAAACAGGAGTTCTGCCTGGTAAAATGATAACAGATACGGTTGTTGTGTTGGGAACAGACTGGGATCCGAGGTTCACCATTAGAGCCGGAGCAGCACTGATTCAAGCTTCGGAAGATAATGTGGACAGGATCATGACAGACTTGAAGCTATCTAAGAAATCCTCTGCTCAATTGAAAGACACCTTGAGGAAAGAGAGAGAGGAAGGCAATAGGCTGAAGCAGAAGTATGAAAACATGTAGGGGGAGATAAAGGCTTCTAAGGCTGAATTGCAGGCCCTCCAAGTAGAAATACAAGTCAGAGAAACAACACAAGAATGCCTGGAGAAAGTGCAGAAAGAATATCAAGAGCTGAAGATGGAAAAGGAATGGCTGCAGGAAAAGGTAGAAGAGCTAGAAGAGCAGCAAAAGATTATCTTGGAGGCCAGTGAGTTGCACACCCAGGAACAGAGAAAGAAACATCAAGAGCAACTTTCTTCTCTAACAACTGCTCTGGAGGAAGCAAGGGAGCAGCAGGTTAACCTCCAACCGTTCAAAGAGCATGTTTTGGCCCAAAAGGCTAAGATGCTGCAGCTACAGACTGCTATAGAGGGAGAGAGGTGCAAAGTGCTGCAGGTAGATGGCCGATTGGAGGAAATCCTGGAGACCTCCTCTTACTTTGTAGATAGATCTCAGAACGTCCTTGAAGTCTTGACTGCAAGAATGGCAAGGTTGGAAAACAATGAAGAAACTCCAGCAGAACTGCCATCAAAGGATACACAGGCCCTCAAGCGGGATTATGACTTACTGGAATTTGCTATAAATACCGCGGAGGATTTCAAAAAATTAGTTAAGAAGACAAAAGGAGCATGCACCGAGTTTTTCAGAAGGCTTCTCATTACCTACAACCGATGCCAGATAGAGGCCGAGCAGAGGCTTGAGGCTTTCCCGTATCACAACGCCTTTTTGGAGCTGTTGCAGAAGAGATACCAAGAGGAGGAAGCTAAAGTACAGCATATTAAAGCCCTAGATGATCAGATCTTGAAGAGTGAAGTAGATCATTCAGCTATCAGCATGCAGCTTCTAGAGGATCAGTTTCGATTGAGTGTAGCCAGGATTGAGGCTATAAAGAACCAGGCTACTAAGTTTGAGATCAATATTCAGTTTTTAGAGCCTTGTGCGTTTGAGGGCATTGCCTCTAAAGCTTCGGCATGGAAGAAATTTCTAGATGACCAAGTGGGACCCTCCTCATAAAGGATTGGTCACTTTTTGTAATATGTAACATTTTATAAAAAAACATTTGAGAAAAGTCAAGCGTTGGGAAACGAAGAGTTGGGAAGCCCAAAGGTTACTTTGGGTAGCCCAACCATCTCACCCTTTTGTATAAATGTAGAAAGCTTAGAAGGGAAAAAGGGCTTTTTCCCAGTTAGACATGAAAATCAATATTGTAAGAAGAACTATTTCTCTTTGCAATAAAGAAGTATTGTTTGCCTGTTGGAGAAATATTGGTGGCACTTTCAAATGTTATGTTGTGGATGGATGAAAGATGAACTATTTTGTTTTTCCAGCTTTTTGTCCATTAACCGTGAGATCGTTCTAACTCTCATAACCTATGTTCTTGTTTAAATGATTTCTGGCTTATTTTTGTGGAATTACCACCATGAGTAATGTATGTTGTTCATAAAACAATTGGCTATCTGATTGTTGAAATATCTTTGATCGTCCATGCATTGTGGAAAGAAATATCAGCTAACTGTAGTTTCTCTTTATGTTGCATGTACAATACACATTACTCATAAATAAGTTACAATCTGGCTCCCTGGGGATAGATAGGAGATAGATAGATAGATATATAGTTAGTTTATTTCACCGCTGCATGTGATTTAGATGCTTGCGAGCCTAAGACGAGAGGTAAGAACCTGCGCATCACATTGTGACTGCTCCTTGTATCTTCATCACCCTGCATGGTTAATCAAGCACTTGCATCTCATACATTAAGTAAAAAAATACAAAATACATGGTGGACCGGGCCACAACCGATAAAACCTTTTGTTTTTTGTTACTTTGACCTACGGTAGCCGGACCTCAAACCAGACGGATTCCCCATACCAAACAGTCATGGGCTAGTTGGGAACATTGACTGGGGAGAATCCCTTTCTGTTGTTGCCTGCGAATTTCTAGGCCACAACAGTTCTGGCGCTAGAAGGAGGGCCGCCAGTGCATGGCTATCCGTGGAAACTTATTTTTCCCAAGATTACCCCACCAGCAGATGTTTTGAAGCTTGTAACCTGACCCAAGTACTTACAGGTTTCGGTTATACCTTTGAAGTAAGAAAGCATGTTCTCACCCTACGTTGCTCTTTACTCAGACTTTGTTCCTTTACCTGTTCTCATGGCTGGTGTAATTGTGAATCAGCCCAACCCATTACCTGCTTGGAGAGCTAGATCCCCTTTGAACCTCACACCTCCATTGCATAACCTACCTCAAGCTTTTTATAAGCTGCTGCGTAAGTTTGACCCTGAGGAAAGGATTGTTGTAGATGACCACTTACAAAGTTTCTATTTGGCGGTAGAAGGGTTAAGGGTTGGGGAGTACGAAGATGTTGTCTGTAGATTATTCCCTCGTACCTTGAAAGGAGCAGCTGCTTAATGGTACTTTGCCCTACCCGCAAACTCGATCCCAGACTGGAATAATTTTGAAAGAATATTCAGAAATAAATATGCAGCCCAGAGAACTCATGCAGCACTAATAAAAGGATTATGCTCTTTGAAGAAAGAAAGAAAAGAAAAAGTGCATAGTTTCAACCAGAGGTTTGATGCTTATCTAAAGAACTTTTCTGGAGCTAACAAACCCTCAGACAAGGTCCTAATTGAATATTATACCTCAGCCTTAGGACCTGAGCTGGCCATGTTTTCCAGGATGAAAGCCAAACCTATGTTGGTAGAGACTTATGAAGAATCAGAAAGGGTAGAAGCTGAAAGGGAAAGTATAGAAGACTATCCCGAGCAACTGAGAGAAAATACCATAGAGAGAAGAAATTTATTGATGTCTAAACCTAAAGAGGAGCGATCACATGATTTTGAGGGAATGCTGAAAATGATGCAGAAACTATCCAACCGAATAATAGATCTGGAAAAAGAAAGGGAAATGCAGAAAACTTACAAACCATTCTATCCAAAAAAAGAGGATAGCAACCAATGGAAAATCCCTCCCCCAAATTTAGCCTCAATGAATATAACAGAAGTGGGAGGAGACAATTTCTGCACTTTTCGCCAACAACCTCATTCGGAAAAGAAGTGCCCTCAATTGTTGAATTCAATGACATTGGTTATGAATCAGCTGCTAGATTCTAAATTGACTAAGGACAGTGGTAAAGAGGAAAAGAAAAACCAGACTATGGAGAAACAAGATAATGACACCATGTTTTCATGGGATGGTGTCTCGCTGTTTGACACTGAAGAGAACGCTCTCAAAACTGAATGCACACCTACAGCAACAAAGGACATGGATTTAACAATTTCGAAGATCAAAAGATTGCAAAAGAATGTCAAGAGATAGGCAGATATCAGTAATGAAGATAAACCATCTAAAGTCACTACTTTCAACCAAGAAACAGAACCAATCATTGAGCCTGTCAAACCTGTGGAAGATGTTGAGGAAGAGAACGCTGGAAAAGCTAAGGAATTTAAAGAGGAAATACCCACTGAAAACCAACCTGCAGAGGAAAAGGACAAATCAACTAGGGAAAGGAAAACTAGCACCCCACCTTTCCTTCTGACTCTGGAAATTTTTAACCATAAGGTCCATAATTGTCTGGTGGACTCTGGATCATCAGCGAATGTTATGCCTCTTGCAATCTGCAAAAAACTTGATGTGCAGCTAGAACCTACTGATTGGGATGTCACTCAACTAGACAAGACTAGTGTCAAAGTGGTGGGAGAGATGAAGAATGTTTTGATTCAATTGTCTGCAAATAAAAAGATATATCAGTACCTTGATATTATAGTAGCAGACATACCTGATGGCTATGGATTGATCTTGAATCAAGATTGGTCAGCCCAACTAGATGGGTACTTTGCTTCAGACTGGTCACACTTGCGGTTGCTTCAGAAGGGTAGCCCAAACCTAATTAATATTTTAAGAGAGCCCTACATGAAGCACAATGTCACTAGGTTGGAAGAGGATAGTGAATCTATTGATTCTGTCCTAGGAAATTATCTAATTGAGCCTAATATAAGACATCACACCTCAAGAGAGGCCAGCTCGATGATTTACACTCAACCTAAGCTCCTTCAACTTCGTCAGGATGAAAGGGATGAATGTAGGATAGTAGACATGTGTTCAATTGCAAAAATAGCACAGCTAGACCATGGTTAGATATCTCATGTCTATAATCCATCCCACCCCTTAACTCGTTTGATTGAATATTCTTAAGGGCGGGCACCTATTTCTTTTCTTGTTGCTTTGTACATAAATAAATTGATGTTGTTTTTCTTTGATGCTTTGATGTTGTTTTCTTTTGATTATTTGATTTGATGATGTTTTCTTTACTACTCTGTTTTTTAATAAAGAGGCAAACTTTTGGTTACAATGGAAACATCAGGGTTCTTTATTAACTGAAATCTTGAGCAAAATACTGCGCTCTAAAACATAGAGTGTCTTCTAGTAGCAGTGTCCCTAACTGGCCATGCATTCATTGAAGTCTTACTTAACCCCTGTAAATAACTCAGAAGTAAAAGAAGTCTGGAATACTATTTCGAGGCTCCATCCATTTCACATCTTAAATATCCAAGGGGGTGACAGCAAAAGACCCACGGAAAGGAAGCAAGGTAAACAGTATATCATATATAAATGATCCCATTCCATAATTTCAGAAAAGCTAAAAGCTATCAAGAGTCAAAACTCCTTAAAGAAACAAGACAAATCAAAGCAAAGTATCAAAAGCATGCCAAAAGTTCCTCTCCATCCGTGAGATAAAATCAAATCCTTCTCTCACACAAAAGGACATTATGGATAGAGGAGCCTGAATAAAATTCAGAAAGAAAGGCAAATGGAGGAATCAAAAGAACTAAAGTTCAAATGGCACAAAAGTGAAATTGGCATGGGAATGAGGAACAAAAGGATAATGTTGTTTACTATCTGGTACAATCCTGTGGTGTCCAAGCATGAAACTACCTAAGGACGGGTAAAATAAACCTCATTTATTAGGCCTCAAAAGAGTCATTCAGACTTGCAATATTTCTAATGTTACCATTTCCCAAAGAATGGACTACTTCTCAATGACTTAAATGCTTAAGTTGGCCAGCCTAGGGATACAAACATCTAGAAGATTTCAACTTTTATTCAGACAGTTTTGCACTGGGAAAGAGTTAATTCAGAAATCTGGGGTTCACCAGGTAGTCGCCAATTGTTGCAGCTGCAACAATTTCCCAAAATTCGAAAAAAATTTAGGACCCTCCTTTGTTTGGATTAGTTCGATTTTCTTCTTTGAGTTGGTCTAATAATGATTTCTCAGAATGATTTTATAATGCTTGAATTTATTTACCACTTGTTGGATTCCCCCTCTAGCACTTGAAATAATCGACTGTTTGATCAAGCTTTATCGTTGCCTTTGAATACATTTCAAGCATGACTAAATCAGAAGGTATTTGCTTTTCCTCCCGCAGTTGCGGATGGATAATTAGTCTTCACTTCGACTTTCTTTTCGATTTGTTTGTTTTCCGCATCAGCTACCTCTTTGGGTTTTTTTTCGGAGCTATTATTATTATTATTTCCTCCGCCGTTGTGGACGGCAAAGTGCAATCCCTCCCGATCGTTGTTTGAAGTTTCGGACCCCACTTGATTAGTTTTCGCCGATCCCGTAAGACATAGACTTCATTCATTGTGGCTGTGGAGGACTTTATGTGTTCCAATCATCTAAGTCGTTTAAAGCTCGTCGTTGCGGAAGGCTGCACTCTTTGTTACTCCGTCGTTGTGGGTGACTAAGGACTAACCTTTCCGAACCTTTAGTGTTGTCATTTTCGATTCAAGCCCCGACATTGTGGATGGTGGGATGCTTTACGGTTCCGCCGTTTCAGATGAAAGAAGCACTAACCTTGCCGATGCGTAGTCATTTTTCCCGACTCAGGCGTTACCCATTACGAATCGATTTACCCCTCGCGGCTCTGCCATTGCGGCTCCCATTCTGCTATTGGCCCGATGATTAGTCTTCTGAGGTCCCGCCATATGTCTCCGCGGATGGCTTAGCACTTTGGCCATCCGCCGTTGCAAAAAGAAGTTTGTTTGCAACCTCCGATCCAAGGTTGTCCGCTTTCCAATTCTTTTCTCCCCGTCGTCTGATCTTTTTGTGGTGGACTACATATACGGGATCGGAATATGTTGCATTATCCTTTTCGACTGTTGCTGCTCCGTCTGTCATTATCACGTGCTGTCGCGCTCGCCCGGTCCCTCGTTTTCGGTACACACAGTCTAGGTGTCACCACCGCGAATCTTGACAGGCCTCCCCATTCCGGTTACGCACCATTGCCAGGTAGGCTCGTTGTTGCCCCTTCCCCATTCCGTTGAACTTTTGGTTGATGTTTGTTACGGTTAGGTTCTGTTGCGGTTGTTTCTCATCACCCCGTTAGTTGTGCACCTACATAATTTGGGTATTTTCATCTTATTTGGCCGTGGGAGGGCAGTTTAACCCTCATAGTAGTTTTTCCCTCCACCGTCGTTTGTTTTGTAACCCTGCATTTAGAAATTCGGGGGGTTTGGTGCAGACAGTCGTTACACCGTCTACACCAAGCGGCCCGGTACAATGAGGTTTGTTAGGGGAGGTTTCAGGGCATCCTTGTGGTTTTGGGTGGTCACCTCCCTCGTTCATTTTGCGTTGTCCGTATCCCGTAGACTCAGTCGTAATTCGTTGCATTTTTTCGCGTGGATTTTAAACCCTAACCGGTGGAGGGGATATGTCACGGCTTTTAGCTTGTTAGCCATAAATCACATGGGTAGTGGTTTTGTTCAAAGCTCCACTAAAAGCTTGCATAGTTTTCCTATGTCTGTCCCACGCAGCGAAATGATAATGGCACCCGCAGAAAGCGGAGGTTTTAGTCGTGTTAATGTAAATGTTTTTCCCACGAACAGCACAAGTCTTCTTCATTTTTATAAAGATTTCATTCTTGCTGGATTTTATTGTTAGAACTGTTCTGATATTGAAGAGCGGTGATAGTTTGCATATATGTTCTTTATTTGACTGATTTCCATCATGCTAGACATAGACAAAGTCACTAAACACTGCACATTGTGTTTCAATGGTTCTGATAGTTAGGCAATTTCTGCTTATATACATGCATATATTTGCTTCATTGACTGATTGCTATCATGTTAAGCATAGAAGAAAGGACACACTGCACATTGATGTTTACAAGTTGGTCACTCAGCCAAAATGGCTTAATGTTACAATTTTATGGCAGGAAGAGTTCGCAATGTCAAAGAGGCAAAATAAGAAGGCCCCTGTGGTCGAGGAAGAGCCCAAAGTAGAAACCGTCACCAAAACTGAATATATGTATGAGGACACTAAGTGTATTTCTGGTGCTGAACCTGAATACCAGTGGGGGGAAATATATAGACTAATCACATGTAGAGAGTTTCCTGACATGGGCTTAGAAGAAGAATCCATATATGCCAACATAGAAAGATCTTCACTAATGAAGATCGCCACCAGACCAGAGCTGTTCCCGTGCTCTGAAGTAATCGATTGGATTCTGCCCCGGGAAGATGTCACAACAATGATTCTAGAAAATGTTGAAAGACAGGGCTATGCTGCATATAGCCCTGGATATGTAGCGTTGGCTTACCACCTTCCAGAAGCCCAAGTATTTTTAACCGATGATTGGTTGAACAACATTAGAATGGACTTGGTAGAGACTCTTAAAATGTTGTTGCAGGGAAAACATTACAGATATAGACCGACGGGCTATTACGGTACGGCAAGTTTAAGGGCCCCCTATAGGTTCATAGCATTAATGTTGAACAGGATTTTTGGAAGAGCACATGGTAGGTTCTTCAAGTTAGAATGGATCCCAATCATTTTTTGTGTTGCAACCCAGGGGACAATTTTCAACTGGGCTAGCCTTGTATCAAATAGTCTTTCAGCTTGCTTGGCCTCAGCTTTGGGAGGAGTGGCCCAAAAGAGGTCCAAATTCTATATGAGTTCCATCCTTGTATACTGTATATTATGCAATCATCCTTTCCCCGGCCTCAGGTGCATCTGGGATAGGGAAAGAATGCCGGTCTATTCTGCTTATAAACCACTATGGGCACATAAATATCACAGCAATTACCGAGAAGTCTGTGAACACTTCATCATGCCCTTATACACACTCATTTTCCTGAAGGAGTGTGATTGTATGTCATAGGAAGCACTGCAAGTAATCGAAGAATATGCAGATTACTATTTGATTGAGTATGGCCTATACTTCAGGATGTTTGGAGGTTCAAGAGCACCCTCCCTGCTGCCCAAATACACCACTAACTACATCATACACAAGGAAGCAGTCAGGAAGGTCTTCTTGGATGGCATAGGGAGCTTTCTGTTTGAGCATAAGAAGACCGCCTATCCACCTTTGCCCTTCAGGTTAGGAAGCTACAAGTTTACCAGAGTGAAAAAGGCTGATGAATTTGTAGAAGAGCTGGAAAAGTTCCATTTTGGAGAGATGTCCTTCTGTAGAAATGATACTCACAGTAAAGTAGTTGAACATTGCAAAGTAAACAACATGCATTTTCAATACGCCCACCATTGGGATCAAGAAGAATCCATCTTCCGAAATGCAGTAAACATGACAGCCTTGAGAAGAAGGTTCAAGAAGAAGATCACCACCAAAGGTGGGAAGGGAGATGAACAAGCAAAGACTGAGGAAGAAGCAAAGAGAAGAAATGAGGAAGCCCAGAGGTTGGCATAGGAAGCTGCGGGGTGGCTACACATAGAAGAAGAAGAGAAAAGAAAAGCTACGCAAGACGCAGCTAGAAAAGCTGAAGAAGATGCAAGGAAAGAAGAAGAAGAAAAGAAAAGGAAGCTTGATGAGGAGCTCCAAAAGCAAGAAGCAGAAAAGCTAAAACTAACACAGACAAAGCAATCAGCCTTTGACACAGCTGGAGGGCAGACCCAGGACGTGGAGAACCCTGAGGTTCAGGACCCACAAGTACCTGCTGCCAGCACACCCATGGTCCCCACTCTCAAGCTGGTCCCTTTTGTGCAGAAAAAAGGAGAAGAAATCCCTGATTTCAATACTGTTTTCTACGACAAGGAAACAAAGAGGATAGTGAAGAGAACATAAAGGAGTATTGAGTTAAACAATGTTGTAAAATGGAATCTATCCCATGGTGGTACAAAGCATTGTCCACTATAAGGTAGTTCTTAGAGACGTGACGTAATTGTTGTCGTTCATCTCACAAGAGGTGAGTAGGGGTCTTCTGCGTTTGCAGATATACTGTGATATCCCCATACCATGGGTCTAACGTAGAGATTAAGAATATGTGTTCATCAACAAACGTATCTTCACATACCAACTCCTTGGTCTCACTCAGAAAATCCGATATGAGTTCTGCAAAGACTAAAGACTTCTTCAATTTTGCCGAAACAAACTTGAGATCAAATTCTTGCAGAATGACAATCCATTTATTATACTTTCCCCCAATCATCCTTCGGGTGAGGATGAATTGAAATGGATTGACATGGGCCACAACCAAGGTCTGGTGAAGGAGAATATAATGTCTCAAACGCTGAACCGCATGTACGGTAGCTAAAGCAAGCTTCTCGACATGAGAATAACGAATCTCTACATCAATAAGGTTTCAGCTCAGATAATATATGACATGCTCTTGGAGCTCCTCATCCTCTTGAACCAAGGCCATACCAATCGTCTCTAAGGACGTGGCCACATATAATAAGAAATCATGGCTATAATCTGGAGGACTAATCACCAGGGCCGATGCTAGGGCTCGCTTGAGTGCATCGAAGGACTCCTGGGCTTGCTCATCCCAATAAAAGGGGGTGTCCTTCTTCAAGAGACGCATAAAGCCTCTAGTCAAATTGGCAAAGTTGACCACAAATATTCATAAGAAGTTTGCCATGCCTTGCAAACACTGAAGATGACGAATATTCTTCGGGGGAGACAACTGAAGTATTGCCTCAACCTTCAAAGGGTCGACTCTTATACCCTCTTTTGACACGATGAATCCTAACAAACGACCTAAATTCATGCAAAAGATGCACTTATGAGGATTTAATCTAACTGAATAGTGCCGGCATCTTTTGAATACCAATCTCAAGTGATAGGGATGACTCATTCTCATACAAGAATGAGCAGCGAGATCATCCAAAAATACCTCAATAATGGACTTGAGATCGTGGAAAATCAAGGTCATCGCCCCACTGAAATGTAGCTCCGGGGTTTTTAAGGGCGAAAGGCATTTTCCGATATGAAAACGTTCCCCAAGGACAAATAAATGTAGTCTTGTGTTTGTCCTCAGGTTTGATATGTATCTGATTATACCTGGAAAAGCCGTCCATAAAGGAGAACACTTCGCTCCCCACACACTCATCCAAAATCTGATCTATAAATGGTGTGGGGAAGTTAGCCTTAGGATAGGCACGATTCAAATCACGGAAATCAGTGCATATGCGGATCGCTCCCTGCTTCTTATCCACCGGAACGGGGTTTGAAACCCACTCCATTAAGGGAACGGGATAGATGAAACCGGCTTTCAACAATTTCTCTATCTCTGCCTTAATGGCGGGTGCTTTCCTAGGGTTCACCGCACGTAAACATTGTCGAACAAGTTTAGTGTTGGGGTAAGTCTTAATTTCGTGCTCGACAATACGAGGGTCAATACCTGGCATCTCGTCGTAATACCAAGCAAAAATATCACAGAATTCCTTGAATAGCTCGGTATATTCCAAAATCTCAGCTTGGGAACATTCCGCCCCAATATATACATTCTCTATTGTGTCGGGATTGTGAGAGATGTTGATAGGAATCGTTGAAGATATGTTCTCCATGTTTCCATCAGCCATCGGACCAGGAGAGCTTAATGGAACCACAGGACTACCAACTCTCTGACTAAGAATCTCCCTATAATCCTCATGCTCCAAATGGTCAAGCGTTGGAAGGAAGTACGATCTATGATGAAGTTCCTCCCATGGTGGCTCAACTCCCGACATCGCCTCAATAATTGCTTCATCTGAAGGGAAAACCATATCGAGGCAGTTGTGGCATGAGAAGACTGTACTACCCATGCCGGGAGCACATAGGGGTCTTCCTCCTCCGTCCGCGAAGAGGAAGAATGAGGCTCTGCAACACTCTTGATATTAGCTTGATAAGCTATCATGGCTGCAAGCAAAGGCATGCTCGTCTCGACAGGCTCACTCGAAGCACTCAGTGTAGGAAGAATCCAAGGATCTTCCATATGAATTGTGCGAAAAGACACTGATATCGTAGAAGTCGAAGCCTCATCAAAACTAGATCCTATCATGAGGATCGGTGCAAGACAACTAAAGCTTCCCATGAGGGATGGATACATGCCTACACCCACACTCCCAGTTGCCGGCTGAGAGTGCTCAACGATCGGGATTGAAGCTCCTGAATATGCGGTAACAGATGGACTCTTGAATGTCATCTGATCAATCGTTACAATCTTCCCATTATGTGGAAAGCATACAACATGAAACAAGGAAGAGGAAACGGTTTGCATACTGTACATCCAGTTCCTACCCAGCAGGATATTATATTCAAGGGGCGCATCAACCACCTCAACCTCTATCGCAACAGTCTTCCCCCCAAACGGACTTTAAGGGAAGGAAGGAGGTCGTGAGGCCTAAAAGATATCCCATTGAAAGCAGTTAACATAGTCGCTGATTTAGACAGCTCAGGAGAACCGAGACCCTTCCAACAGGCCAAAGACATCACAGAAGCAGCAACGCCCTCTTCAATCACAGTACATTTGACGGTCATACCAAGACTTTCTACGTGCACCAAAAGAGACGCATATTAGGCCAAGTGAGGCTGATGTCCTACGGTTTCAAATTTGATCACAGAGGAAGAATCATCATCGTTCACACCAATGGCAGAAAGCAACGCCTTCCTTTGTGAAGGACAACTCTGAAGCACTTCCAATGCAGACATCGCATAAGGAGTATGGCCCAAATCCTCGACAACTTGATAATTATGGGTGGCTCAGGCATTTGGATTATGCCCTGAACGGTTAAGAACTCCCTTAGGAATGCGAGGTGCAGCCTCAGGTTTATCCGTAGGTTTCTCAATGCGCAAAGGGGATCCTGGTGGATCAGGCTCTTTGCCTTGGCTGGGTTGTGACGAACTATAATCTTTCACACGAGTCACAACTTTCGCAGCATGGACCATGTTAATGCACCCATGACCACTACCCTCTGGTGGATCATCATCACTAGACTGGTCATGGGACTTCGAGTTCATATTTTGGTTATGCGGTAAAGGGTTAGTTAGCACAGCTGGGCCTTATGCTAAGAATCTCGAAGCTTCTTCAATCCGGGGGCACAAGTGAGTGAGGTGATCTTCCTTACATAGCTTGCAAGGGAATTTAACCTTACGTTTCGCTTGCTTGTCCCCCCCCGCATTTCTACCATTCTTGTCATTATTGTTCACATTCTCATTCTAATTCCCACCCTTTCGATTATTATTTTTACCCTTTCTTCTATTCCGTCCGGGCTGCTGGTTACCCTTCTGGTCTGACGATTGCACAGAAAGTACATTCGCCATTTGGGAGGGTTGAGACGAAGCTGAAGCTTGTCCCGAAGCAGATTGGTTGATTGAAAATTTACTAGCTTGTTTTGCAACTGAATCCATAGGTTTCTCACTTGCACAACCCACAATGCCATCAGCATGTGGTCCAGGTTTGACTTTGGGATCGAAACTGGAACGAGGAGCGTTGGGAATAATCTCATACAACAAACCAGACTGAGCATAGATCAAGTCCAGTTCCTGCGCCCTAAATATCGCTTGTTCCTCATTCTGCACTACGGATGTGGAAACATCCTTCGCTATATATGGCAATAACAACTTGAGGAACCACTCAAGGAGGAATTTCGGTGGTATAAAAGCTTTAATTAATCTCTTCCGTCTACGCCACTCTTGAATATGATCAGAAATATGTGTGGCTTTATCTTACCGAAATGTCAACAAGAGTTCAGTACCAACGTCATAGCGCATTGGTAGCTTGAAGTGATTAAGAAAATTCATTGCAAGGTCATCGAACAAAGCGAAAGCTCCCTTAGGCAACTCTATATACCATTTCGCAGCAGGCCCTGTGAGGGTGCGTTGAAATAGTCGTAAACAGACTGAGTCCTGATGTAACGAATTCAAAGAGCACCAAAGGTGAAACATAGTAATGTGTTCGCTCGGATCCTCTCCTGGTTTGCCTTCGAACTTAGGTATGTCCGAAGGAAGCTTGGTAGGGGCAGCCGGCCAAGCCGGGTCATGAGCCACAGGATCATTTGTAAGTCTCGATAAGTCAGGAAGGTTGAGCGTCGCAAGGAAAGGGAGCCTAGGATGATGAGGTCGATGGACCTCTCCCTTGTTCATATAGGGTTGATTACCACCATGGCCTTGGCCATAGTATCCTCCTCCTGTCTGACCCGTATAGGGTGGCATGGAAGTACCATATTATGGTGGACCTTGGCTAGTAGGAGCTACAAAACCGTAATTAGGAGAGTAAGCAGGTTGTTGATACCCACCTCCATAAGGTGAAGAAACCTGTCCATACTGCGTCCCATGATAAGGTCCATAGGTCATCGCATGCAATGCCCCATGAGACACTCTGTAGGTAGGAAGATACGCTCCGAAAGTAGGAATATAAGCCCCAAAAGTAGCAAGATGACCTCTGGAAGCATGAACATAGCCTCCCAATGCAGCGGGCAGTATGTGAACTTGAGACACAGTCGGCCTAGTAACCGCAGTACGGACCTAACTCGTAGCCATAAACCGGCTCAAAGGACCACGTGAATAAGGTGGAGGATGTAAATTTGAAGAACTTGGAGCCAAGGATAAAGGTACCTGAGTAATAATATATGTATTACCGCCTATCGTCACTCGTCTCGGATCTGGTATCCTAATCGGATCGCTAACCCTAGACCTAGGAGGGAGATACGATGTAGCCTACACCACTGGGACGGAAGGTGCAATGTGACTAGTGCTCCCAAAGCTCTCCGCATGGTAAGGAATGAGAGTGCCCCCAGGCATAGTGCTAGGCAAAAATTGGATTCGACATGAAATGTCAAATCATGTGTAGGGAAACCAGATGTAGCATAACTACCGTAGCTAGTGCTAGCAGGTTCAAAATGTTTCTCGGCGTCTTCCGGCATTCCATACTGGTAACGTGTCAATGGGGAATCAGACCTAGAGTGAGTAGGTCTATCGCGCAATATTCCTATCTCAGAAATCACAGGACCTAACTCAGCTAAGTTAGGTGAAGGATCATAAGTAGGTGTAAATTCCCCATCGTCTACACGAATGGGAGGAGGTGGTTCAGGAATATCTTCTGAATGGTCTCCCATGGTGTGTGACTCAATGTGTGACATAGTCCGCCTATACTGTCTAGGTCTCTCTCCCAAAGGAGGAGGAGAAGTAGAAGGCAGAGGACCTGCTAAACGACAAGAACGGCGAGGAACCGCACTCGAATCCACAATGACTCAAAAAATAGCAAAGACTCTCTATTTACGTAAACCCTAGGCCAACTAGCGTGCACAAAGGAATCACTAATAAAATATAAAGCCAAATGCAAGCAAACAAGGGCTGGATAAGTGAGCTCCCGAATGAAGCAGGTATGTCTCGCCTAGGAGAGGCTTGAGACTCCCATACACAACAAGCGGAGGTACGTAACCAATTATTGTGGCCCTTAGCTTCAACACGTAAAGCAACTATGCTGTCCGACCCCAACCTGGTCGGGACACCTGCAGAATAACCTCTACAAGTACCCCCTCGATATCCTAGGTAAGGCCACTAAGGTCACCTCAATATACTCAATGCTCAGGCGGACAGTCGCAGGTGGGATTGACCATATGGGAAGGGTATCAAAGCCCAAAACTCTCGAAAGAGCTCCCAGATACGAATACAATCCTGGAAATATCTCCGATGCTACTCAGATATGACTAGGGGTCATCCCAATCAATAACCGCTCACACTGCCTCGTGCTTAACTCCCTTTTGAGAGGAGGATCCTGAGAACACTGGTTATACCAAGTATTTCACACAATCTCCTGGACAGACACCTAGATGTTGTTGTTTAGTGATCTTGGAGAATTAACTTACAATGAACTATTCCAAGATCCTAAAACCTAAGCTTATTGGTGCACCCTAGAAAAGAAAAGAGTGTAATTCATTTTATTTAGCGTTGATTTTAGTTGGATTTATTACTCAAAAAAAGGGATATGATCATGCAACTAGTGGTGTTATGACACAACAAGAAGTAAAATGCACACCTAACAATCAATGCAAATGCATTGCATCCATGAAAACAGGGTATGCTACTACGTGAAATGCACAATTCTTCTTCAAATGATGAAAGCAAATTTCCTATATGAAGTCCTAACTAGTACTCCAAAGCAAATCTATCTAATGCAAGTACAATGAAAAGTGCAAAATGCAATGCATGATGATAAGCAAATGTTTTTGGATTTTTTGAAAATAAAAGAGATACAAAAAGCAAAAGAATGATTCTACGACCCCTAGACTCTGCAAGCACACCCAAACAGCACTCAAGCAAAGCACTAAGGTAAAAGAACTCTAATGCACTAATCTCAAACAAAAAATCGAAAATACCATGACAAGAACTATCTTTAAAAAAAAAAAAATTATCCTAAAAAAAACGTTTCTGGTCAGAAACAGAGGTCAAAACAGACTCAGGCAGTGCCAAAGGAGACTCAGAAAATATTAGAATTCACCCAGCAACCAATTATCTTCCCCAAAAAGGAAAAATCCAGGGCATACGCGACTGTTCGCAGTAAACCCGCATGTATACGCAGAAATCACAGCAGAAACCACGTGTATACGCGATTGTAAATCAAAAACCCTCGTACAGGAAGAAAAGGTGCATAAAATCAAGGCAAACAGACAGGCTGAGACAAAATTCACACCAATCAGACTCTACCAAGCATACATGCCCCCAGACCCGACACAGAAACAAGAGAGAAAGAGCAATTCAAATTCATTGAATGCCGAGAAAACAACCCCCAAAGGACAACTACTAGGAACTCCCCAGCGGAGTCGCCAATTCTGTTACGGAGAGAAATTCCTATGGCTTGGGGTACCACAACAGATAGCTTGGCTCCAGAAATCAATCTTTCCCAATATGCAATATAAATAAAATGTCTAACACTAAAGGATCAGACCTCGTACCTTATTCCAAACGATTGAAGTACATCCCCGTTGAGCTTTCCAATCTTCAGCTTGAATTGACCTGTTACTTCCTCAACAACAAGTAAACAATACAAGCATTCTATATATCATGGTGTTAGATCTATTTGTAGCATATATAATCAATAATGTATAAGCATTTGACATAATCCAATGGAGAACATATTCATTCAAACACACATTATTGGACAGGAAAAGATATTTCTATTAATATAAATCAGAGATTACAAGATACAACCTCTGACGGCACGTCTGCGAACCGGAGAAACTGAATCCCCCACTTGGGCCTCCACCACTTCAATCCTCCATCTCTCAATAGCAAGCTCACAAGCAAAAGGCAAGCTTGGGAAGAACACAAAAGTGCTCCAAGGGACAAAGGGATGCAGACTCAAGCATAAGTATCGGCAACAATGGACTATAGTTTCGTTGCTCTCAATTCTCTCTTATGCCTTCAATGTACCAAGGGGTTCCTTATATAGCTTTTCAAAGGGGTAATGAAAGGTCGAATCCGAGTGATCTCAAGGCATAGGGAAGGCCAGGAGTCAAATGAGTCGGATCCATGTCAAGGAAAACTCCAAAAGGATTTGGATTATGCACACATCCCGATGTACGTGGTTTTAGTGGTCAAACCCGCGTATGTACGCGCTTATATGTTTAAAATTCACGTATAGCATTTTTCATGTGTTTTAAGGGATGATCAAGGAAACATCAAAGGACAAAAAGTGGTCCATAGGGTCTAAGGAGTCTGCAGCGAGACAGAGGAAGGCCATACAAAGTGTGATTCACCTAGAGTGGTGAAATCCGCTATAACAAATATGAAGGAAAGGATTTCCATATTCGGTTTGAATGGAAGGGCATCCATTTGGTGGGAGCACTTCAAGGAAGTAAGAAGGATCAGTGAAAGGAGACTAAGTGGAAATGGTTCCAAAAGTATTTCAAGCAAAAATACCTCTCTGACAAATACTATGATGACAATATCAAAGAATTCCGTGAGCTAAGATTGGGACAGCAGACCATGGAAGAGTATGTGAACAGGTTCCTAGAACTGTTGAGATATGTCAGGTACATCAAAGATGAAAAAGTGAAAATTCAGCATTTCCTGAGTGGATTTTCTCAGTCCTACAAATATAGAATTGAGTTTTATGAGCCTCGAACTCTTGAAGAGGAAATTAGGAAGGATAAGTATTGCGATGATCAAAGCAAAGGAAAACTTGATTTCCATAAGTCATGGAAATACAAGAAGAATGAGAAGACGGACCAAAGGAAGAAAGGGTTCAAACCTTCTAGCTTCAAGAATTAGCAAAGGCATCCATCCCAAGCGGAAAAGCAGCCAGCTAAAGTGGCAGGAGAAAATCCAAGAGATCCACAGTAGATCAGAGAACCACTCCAATGTTGGAGATGTGGAGGAGCCCACATGCACAGGAATTTCCCACTCGAGAATGAGAGTGCAAGGCCAGCTTACAACATTCAAGAAGCAAAAACCATGGGTCAAGTAGCAAGGGTCGTCCTTAGGATTTATGCAGCACTAGAGGACCACCAGGAAGATCACCAGTCAAGTGTTGTTGAAATTGCAGGTAAGATTGTTGAGCAATCTGTTTCTATCTTGATTGACCCTGGTTCTACTCACAGTTGCATTACTCCTAGAGTAGTGGAGATTTGTGACTTTGAGAAAGTAAAGCATAGCAAATCTTGGTTAGTTCAGCTAGCTACTGGAATTAGGAGAAAGGTTAGTGAAGTGGTGGAGAAGTGTCCAATAGTGATGAATGGATTGGTCACCTGTGTAGATCTGAATGTTCTACCCCTTGGTTCCTATGATGTCCTCATTGTAATGGATTGGTTAGAAGCTCACAAAGTAAGGCTTGACTATTATAACAAGGCTTTTGAGTGCTTGGATGAAGAAGGAAACTCAAGGGTTGTGAAAGGCATCCCAAAGGTGGCTTCTATGAGGCAGGTTTCAGCAATGCATTTGAAGAAATTCTGCAGGAAAGGTTGTCAGTTGTATGCAGCTCATATTTTGAAGGAAACAAAGAATGGAACTCCTAGGTTGGAGGACTTTCATTTGTTGCAGGAATTCAGGGATGTGTTTCCTGATGAGATTCTAGGCCTTCCTCCAAAGAGGGACATTGATTTCACAATTGAACTTGTGCCAGGAGTAGCACCAGTGTCCAAAACACCCTATAGAATGGGTACACCAGAAATGCTAGAGCTAAAGATGCAACTGCAAGAGTTGTTGGAAAATAAGTACATCAGACTCGGCGTGTCTCCCTGGGGAGCACCAGTTCTGATTGTAAAGAAGAAGGATGGTACACTTAGACTGTGTATTGATTACAGACAGCTGAACAAAGTCATGGTAAAGTACAAGTATATGTTGCCTAGGATTGATGACCTCTTTGATCAAATGAGAGGAGCAAAGGTATTTTCCAATATTGACCTGAGGTCAGGTTACCATCAAGTGAGAATCAAGGATGAATACATTCATAAGATAGCCTTCAGAACAAGGTATGGACATTATGAGTTTGTAGTGGTACCATTTGGTCTCACAAATACACCAGCTACATTTATGTGCCTTATGAATAGTGTCTTCAGTAGGTATTTGGACAATTTTGTTCTTGTTTTCCTTGATGACATTCTTGTTTATTCTAAGAATGAGGAAGAACATGAAGAGCATTTGAGATTGACATTACAGTTGCTTAAGGAGCATCAATTGTATGCAAAGCTGAGCAAGTGTGACTTTTATAGAGATAGAATTCAGTATTTGGGTCACATTATCTCAGAAGAGGGTATATCTATGGACCCTAAAAAGATAGAAGACATTATGAATTGGCCTACTCCAAGAAATGTGACAGATGTGAGATCTATTATGGGACTTGAAGGATACTACAGGAGATTCATTGAAGGATTCTCCAAGGTTGCAAATGCCATCACTTCTTTGCAAAAGAAGGGGATAAAGTTTGAATGGACATTAAGGTGTGAGGAAGGCTTCCAGCAGTCGAAGAATCTTCTCACCAGTGCACCAGTATTGAAAGTTGCAGACCAAGAGAAATATTTTGTGGTGTGTACTGATGCATGTGGTAAAGGGCTTCAAGGATTCCTTGTGCAAGACAACTACATTATATGTTATGAGTCAAGAAAGTTGAAGGAGCGTGAGAAGAACTATGCTACTCATGATCTAGAACTTGCAGCCATAGTACATGCTCTCAAGATGTGGAGGCATTACTTGATGGGCAGAATATTCGAGTTAAGGACAGACCATTGCAGTCTAAAGTATTTGTTTGATCAGCCTACTCTAAATGCTAGGCAAGCTAGATGGCTGGAGTTTTTATGTGAGTTTGATTTTGAAATCAAGCACATAAAAGGAAAAGAGAATAAGGTAGTTGATGCACTCAGCAGGAAGGTGTAGCAAATGCACATGGCATCTCTTAGTATTTTCCAATCAGATTTGAGACAGCATATTGTTAATCATGCTGTTGGAGATGAAATGTATGTGCAAGTAAAAGACAAATTGCAGTAGCAAAGTCTTGAGAAGAAGTATGAGGGATATAAGTTGGAAGAAGATGGACTTCTTACTTATAAAGGCATAATTTACATTCCAAATGTAGCAGATTTGAGGAGAGTTGTTATGGACGAGATCCATCAAGCTCCATATTCTAGTCACCTGGGATATCAGAAGACAATTGCTACAGCCAAAAAGCGGTACTTTTGGCCAGGGATGAAAAAGGACATAGCTGAATACATTTCAAGGTGCATGAAATGTCAGCAAGTAAAGGTTGAGCATCAACACCCTACAGGTTTGTTACAACCTTTGCAAGTTCCAGAATGGAAATGGGAAGTTATTTCCATGGATTTTATTACAGGATTTCCAATGACTTGGAGATAGCACAATTCCATTATGGTGGTGGTGGACAAGTTGACAAAGGCAGCACATTTTATACCGGTTAAGTCTACGCATAAGATTGATGACATTGCAAAGATATTCATGAAGGAGATTTTCAAATTGCATGGATTTCCTAAGGCAATAGTCTCTGAAAGAGATGTCAAGTTCACTTCCAATTTTTGGAAGGGGTTGTTTGCAGATTCGGGTACAAAACTGAATTTTATCACTGCTTACCATCCTCATATTGATGGGCAGACAGAGAGAGTTAACCAAGTGATGGAAGACATGCTTCGCATGTATGTGATGGGAAAACCAACCAAGTGGGAAGATTATCTACACCTGGTAGAGTTTGCTTATAATGATGGACAACAAGCACCCTTGGCGATGATTCTGTATGAAGCTTTGTATGGCTAGAACACCAGTGACTTGGGATAATCCAGTGAACAAGGTTTTTCTTGGTCCAGAATTGCTCAAGGAGATGGAGCAGGAGGTTGTAAAGATCAGGCAGAATCTGAAAGCATCCCAGGACAAACAGAAGAGCTATGTTGATAATCATAGGGTGAACAGAGAGTTCAGTATTGGGGATCATGTTTACCTCAGAGTGAGGGAAAAGAAGAGTTCCTTGAAGCTTGGGATTTGTGCCAAGTTGTCACCCAGATACTGTGGGCCATTTGAAGTGCTTGAAACAATAGGTCCAGTTGCATACAAACTTGCACTTACTACTAGCACTAGGGCTCATAATGATTTTCATGTTTCCTTGCTTAAGAAATATATACATGACCCTAACGATGTGATAAATTGGGATGTGATTCAGGTGGAACCCGAGGGAGAGTTCCTAACCGAGCCAATGTGCATCCTCGACCGGAAGGTCACCATGCTCCGGAACCGAGCCATAGGACAGGTAAAGGTGCAATGGGAGCACTACATTCATGAAGAGGCTACGTGGGAGCTATAGGATGCCATGCAATTGGCACATCCATTTTTGTTCAAATATGTGGAGCACTGAGGCTGTGCCAGTGTAGGATTTTGTTCAATTTTTTAAGCACTGAGGACAGTGCTATTGAAGGGGGAGGATAATGTAACACCCTAGTTTTGACCCTGTTGCATTAATGTATATGATGTAAATACTATATCGAATCATGACAAGTAGCTCAAGGACAAGGCCCTGTCATTGATTAAGGTTTGGTATATAGGTGATCATGGTGATTCTTGTGGTTTCTATGCTAAGTCAAGCACGTTTGTAAACATCATGTAAATATGCAAATTAATGAAAAACCAATAGCCAGCTATGTCAACGCAATGAATAATGAGATGGGGGCATGATTTTCCTAAGGATAAGGGGGTGGGAACGTTAACAATGAGCCATTTTGGGGAAAAGTCATGTGTCATGGGGAGAACCCATCAGAACTGTCAACTACCCTCTTTCTTGTCTTCTCTTCCTAACCATTTATTCTGCCAAAAGGTGGTAGATGTAGTTATTGCTTGGAAGGGGAAGAGTATGGGAAATTTCGAATTGGGCAGAGCACCCAGTCCTGGAATGTCATGTTTTGCTTGCATGGACAAGAAAACACCAGAACCGTATGCCAATGTTGACCCACGAGTTCATGTTTTGGGAGTTACTCTCACGATTTTGAGAGTTGCAGAGCATTCTGGCTCATTATCCATCTTCATTCTCCATTCACAGGAAAAAAAAATCTCTTCAGCAGTTGAGATATTCTGGTGTGTATCCTTCATGTTCTACAAGTGTTTAGTGACAGTGTGGTAGCAGTGGATCTCTACCTGTGCGTATCCATCACGTTCTGTGAGTATGTTCCCTTGGAAGGACTGTGATTGATGTGTTGCAATGTTATCTTAAACTACAAAGTGTATGAGACCCTGTTACTCGTGTTCCAGAGTAAGCCTGTGTTGTAGATTCTCCCTGTGGTTGTTGTATTGTGCACCCTAGTTTGGATCTGAACTGTGTACAAGACTTAGGAATGGGGGAGACATAGGATGTGCTTGATAAACCTAGTGTGGAACCTCACAATAAGATAAGAGTGTCTGTTGAACCTGCTATGCACATCCTGAAGAGCACTGGAAGGGAAGGTGTAGCCTGAGGGACTGTGGAGCAGAGAAGGGGACACTTCCTTGTGTTGGGTGTGTAGGCAGTAGGGAAGCCAGGCCAGATAGGTCTTGTGAAGGTGTTCTTAGATCTATAGATGAGCTCACTAGATTGGCAGTTCTTCCTTCCCATTGCCTTGGAAGCCTGATAAACTTAACGGGGAAGATGGCTTGACTGTGTATAGTCTGGTAACCCATCTATTGGCTTGGCTGTGTCTTGTTGTGGTTGAGCTGGTGTGTAACCTTTGGTTGGATAGTCTGATAAACCCAACTGCGACTACTGGCTTGGCTAGGTAGCCTGATAAACCTAGTAGTGAGATGGCTTGACTGTGTACAGTCTGATAAACCCATCTATTGTCTTGACTGGTCCTTAAAGCTGAAGGTTGGATTGACTGTGCTCAGTCTATGAACCCAACTCTGAGATGGCTTGGCTAGGAGGCCTGTGAAACCCATCTGCTGGAATGTTTTACCCTGTAGCTTGATAAACCCAACTACGTTGGCTTGGCTGATTGTTATTGCACCTTGGCTATGTATGAGTCTGCTAGTGTTCCCTTATTCCCGGAGGAAACCATGCCCGACTTGGGGATGGCAGTGTTGCTGAGAGACTAAGGATCACACTGGCTTATGGTTGGGTGGAACACTGCAGCAACATACTTGGTTGCGGGACAAGTTATGTTCAAGATAAGTATTCTTGTCTATGTTACTATGTTATTCTCTGCAATTACATTTCTATTATTTTAACTTGCTTAATGGAATGTGATGAATATGTGTGATGTGGAATTGATGGATTGTTCCTTTGAGTATTTGCAATTATAGGCATATATGTATGTTCTCCCATCAATGCATTTCAAGCTAAGTTGCAAGGTAGATTGGCCAGATCGGTAATGGCCTGAATGATCAGATCGATCCAAGAATTCAGTGGAAAAGCTGTGTTTTCTGCTAGACATCTTCCTTTGCACAAATTTGTGGGTTTGCAGGATGCGGGATGCAGAATGTCATTTTCTGGATTTTGGTTTTCGCATATTTTCTTCCGCAACTTGCGAGATGCGGAATTGCAGTGTCGCGATCTCCCCATTCTCAATCCCGCAAGTCAAAATCTCTGCACCATCGATCTTCACGGGATGATTCTCTATCGTCGATCTGTTTTTGATGTAGGACGTAGGATGCGGGTTGCGGAAAGTGATATTGCAAGTTTTGTAACTTTTCGACCCCGCAACTCGGGATTTCTGCACCGTCAATCTTTGTGGGTGAATTCTGAACCATCGATTTGGATCTAGTCTGCGGGATAGTTTAAGATCATTGATTTCTGTCGCGTTTCTCTCTACTACCCAATATCCTCTAAGATATTTCCTTGCATATTGTTGAATTGATCTATGGAAGACGGGACGGAGCGTGACAGTGTTGAAAATGTTGAGATGTGGTTCACGACCATGCCCTGTGTTTCGATGAACAGTGAAGGTTCTCGATGAAAATTTTAATTCCGCATGCTAATGGGGTATGGGTACGTGACATAATTGGCTTTATTTGAGGCTCATTCTAATTCATATTGGATTTTGTGTTCGAATGGAGTTGGATAATAGGTTGTTACTCTTATTTTTACTTTGTATCTTAATAAATTGATTTGTAGTTCATCTTTTAAATCCTAATAGGGGGCTCAAAAAAGGATGCCCTATGTATCATTTATTTCTATTAATTGTTATTTAAGTTTTAATTATATCTATATCATAGATTAAACGAACAAGATATGTTATTGGCATAAATTTAGGGAGATCTTTTTGCATGTATCACTTATAGTCTATCTACATGCATGGATATCTATATGTTGAAATCATCAATATATTTTAATGGAGTTGAAGAAGAGAAAGTTAAAATTATACTTTTTATATTCCTATTTTAGGACAAGGATATACAATCAAGGTTTAATAACTTGGTTTATTTTTTAAACCAAATGATTATAGAAAGGACAATTACAAGTGGTTGATGGATAGAATGAAAAAAGAACGAAGATGTGGTGCAATAGATGGATTTGATTAGGTGTAGGAAGAAACATAAGAATAGTTGAGTATGTTTCTAAAGGATATCTTATATATTGGCTTACCATGAATTATATCCTAAAAGGGGGTTCTATAAATAATTAGAAAGAAATAACTCAAAAACCAAGCTCAAAATTTAAAAGAAATGAGAAAACAATGCTTTGGGGAAAATAAAAAACATGTAATCTAAAAACAAAATATAGCTATAACATCTGACTCCTGCTGCGGGATGAAGTCGTCCTTGTGAGGCTTCAAGAACCTGTAGATCAGTGCCTTCTGCCATTTAACTGAACCTATCTGCTACTCTACAAAACAACCATTGGGCTATGGAGTCTTTATTCAATCTCTGTCACACCGGTATATACAATGAAATGGGAATTTTATTACCTTCAATAGCTATAAAAGTGTTTGAGGAATCATTCATTTACCGGATTGGATAATTCCTCACCTTCCAAAGTCTGCAATATGAAGGTATTGTTCTCCAAAAGTTTTAAAACTATGAAAGGACCAACCAAAAACCTGTCAAATTTACCATGTTTTCCTTTTTGTTCCTTTTTGGCATCCCACCTTAGTACCATATCTCCATAATAAAAAGTGTTCTCCTTTATCTTCTTATCAAACCTGTCCTTAATCTTTCTTCTGTATCTTTGAGCTTTTCTTTCCACGGCTTCACGTTCTTGTTGTAATTGAATCAGTACATAAACTCTTCTTTGAATATCACTTGGTTCCCCTTGACTATCTTGAAAGAATTTCACCATTGGAATACCTAGCTGAACTAGAAAGACCACATCAGTTCCATATACTAACTGAAAAGGAAAAGTTCCAATTGCTTTCTTAGTTGTTATCCTGTCTGCCCAAAGTGCATATTTCAACATTGAATCCCAAGAACTTTTATTTTGACTCAACAACTTCTTGATCCTGTGAATAATATTCTTATTGGTTGATTCTGCCAACCCATTCCCTTGAGGGTAATAAGGTGTTGAATGCTCCAATACAATCCCATTTTTTTTACAAAATGCAACCATAGCTTTAGACTTAAAGGCTTTAGCATTATCAGTCAGCAACTTCTTAGGAAAGCCAAATCTGATAAGAATATTTTCTTGAATAAAACTGATTATCACTTTATCAGTTGCATTTCTAGTTGGAATGGCCTCCACCCATTTGGTAAAAAAATCAGTGGCTGTAAGTATCCATCTATGTTGTCCTGAAGATGCAGGGTTTATTTCACCTATGAATTATAAACCCCATTGCTGAAAAGGAGCATTCACTACAATGGGTTTCAATGGTAAAGACAGAACCTTCTGTTTACCAGCAAACTTTTGACAAGGAACACAAGCTCTAACCTGTTGATATACATCAGAGAACAGAGAAGGACAGTAATATCCAAACCTTGGGATTTTATAAGTAGTAGCCTTCCAGTATTTGTGTACTCCACAAGCACCTTCATGTGATTCTGAAATTACTTCCTCAATCTCTTACTTGTCTAAACATCTGAGCAAAAATACCTCCTGGATCATTCCAACACAACTGCTGATCTACTAAACAGTATTTAGTAGCTTTTAATTTCAGTGACCTAACTACCTTTTTGTCTAGATATTCACAACAATGCAAATACAATAAAAAATGAACAATGTCTGTATACCATGTAGATTTTGCATATTGTTCCATAATCTTTTCCTTCTCTTGCTCAACTTGCAATTATTCATGTATACGTTCTTCTTCCATCAGATTAAGGCCTAATTATTCACAGTTTGAATCAGCCAATAAATTTTCTAGACCTTGTCCTTTCACCAGCTTAGTAATCTTGATTTCCACATCATAATCCATTATCTTAGCAATCCATTTTCCTCGTTTCCCTTCACTATCAGGCTGAATTAAAATATCCTTAATGGCAGCATTGGGAACATAAGCAATGACTTTTGAATGCAAGACAAATTTTGAAAAATTTTAATGCCTTTACCAGTGAATAAGCTTGATTTTCCAAGGTATTGTACTTCAACTCCGAATCCCTGAGGGTCTTGCTGAAAAATTCAATTAGCTTCTCCAATTCATCATCATTTTTCTGTAACAAAATAACATCTATTGTGTCCTGTGAAGCAAAAGTAAAAGTCAGAAAATCTTTCAAAAAATCAAGGCTCACTAGCACCGATGCTTCTGTAAGAGCTTGATTTATATTCTCAAATGAATTCCTAGCCTCTGTTGTCCATTTTACTTCCTGATCTTTCTTCAACATAGTTGTTATCTGTTTAATAGTTTCAACGAAATTCGGTATAAACCAGCGCAGAAAATTGATTTTCCCAATAAAAGATTGCACATCCTTCTTACTTCTAGGCAAACTAATTTTTAAAATGGCCTTGACTCTTTCTGGATCAATCCTTATCCCATCAGCTGAAACCAAATGTCCTGGTAGCTTACCCTCCTGCACAGCAAAATGAGACTTTTTTGGATTTAGTGACTGTCCATATTTTTAGCATTTTAAGAAAGTTTGTTTGAGTTGCTTTAGATGTTCTTCATCAGACTGTGAAAACACTGTAATATCATCCAATTAAATCACAACAAAGTTCTCTTTCTCCCCAACAAATGCTATATCCATATCCCTTCAAAAGGTGGCCCCAGCATTTATCAATCCGAATGGCATTTTGTCATACATGAAGGTACCCCAAGGGGTAGTGAAGGTTGTCTTCTCTCGGTCATCTGGATGCATTGCAATCTGGTTATACCCAAAAAATCCATCCACCATTGAAATCCTCTGAGCACCCACCACCTTCTGTAAGATTTTCTCAATTTTTGGTAATGGATAATTGTCTTTTAGTGAGGACCTATTCAGATTACGGAAGTCTACACACAACCTTATCTCTCCATTCTTTTTTGTAAGAGTAACTAGGTTTTCTACCCATGACGAGTATCTAAGAGGAACAATGATTTTTGCATCCAATAATTTTTTAACCTCTTTTTCTATGACAAGAAATAATGCAGGATTGATTCTTCTTAGTTTATGTCTGAATGGTTTTACATTAGGCTTCAAAGGAACTTTATGTTGAATAATACTAGTTTCATAAGTTTTTAAATCTTCGTATGACCAACCAAAAATATCATATTCTTTCAACCACTTAGTGTACCTGTCTCTTTGCTCCACTGAAAGTGCTTTAGAAATATTCACTATCTTGGGTTGCTCCTTTGTACCAATATTATAGTCCATAACATTCTCTTCTGAGGACTGCATAGTTGGTTTCAATGGAGTGTCATCTTTTGAAAAAATCCTTTCAAGGGGAACCAAACCCTTGGGAATAAAATTACGTTTCAGCTCAATAATTTTATGACCAGCAATTTCATTTTCTAAATATTCCTCAACATTTTCAATCCCATCATCCTGCTCTTGATCAATTAAAGAATTAGAGAAATCACCAATCAACTCTAAGAATCTCTTAATCTCCAAGTCATCTTAAAAAACCCTCCATTGTTTGATATTATCAGGAGCTGAAGTTCTGTACCTGACTTCTATGGGATACTTTAAATGGGTTGTTTTTGCAATCTTGAAATGAGTAGCTACTAGAGCAAGTGAATCGGCAGTCTGATTATGATCTCTGGGAATATAGGAAATGTTAAATCCTATAAATAAATTATCTATTATGTCCCAAACCTCATTCCTGTACACTTTCAACAAATCTTGCTTTACATGATAATTGTCCCTCACCTACTGGACAACTAATTCGGAGTCGCCATAGACAAAAATTCATTGAATGCCCATATCTTTTGCAGCCTTTAAACCCAATATCAATGCATCATACTCTATTGTATTGTTTGTAGTTACAAACTCCAACTTATACATCAAACTTACTAATTCACCACTAGGGGAAATCAACAAAATACCTACTCCTGCTCCTTCCTTGGATGAGGAGCCATAGAAATACATTTGCCACAACTCGTATTTTTGTTTCACAGAACACTTGATTGGTTTTTCCTTCTCAACCTGTAACATACCAGCTGTATTGGCATCACTGAAGTGTAACATGCAAGAGCCCAAATCCTTTTCTACACCATATAATGGATGATTTGTTGGATTCCTATCATCAGTAACAATGTAAGCAACCTGTAATTATCTATACAACCTCCTATTCTCACCTCCAAAAACAACAATTGTTGCATATGACAAATCCATCTTCAAGGTACCCCCTACCTTCTTATCCCAAGACCTAGAAAGTAATATTCCAAATTTAGGAGCAATATTTGCCACCACAACATCCATGTTGACACTTTTCATAGGTAACTGTATTAAATTTACCACCATATCTTTAATCACTTCCAAACATTTAACAGTCCTAGAATCAAATGCATATAAGTCTTGATAGGGTTTTGTGATACTTAACCCTAAAGCCTCCATAACTGCCTTAGGCATCAAATTGTGAGAAGCACCAGAATCAAGTTAACAATTATAATTCATCTAATCATGAATTGTCAATGTTATATAGAATGGTGGAGATTAATTTGAATCACTTTCAGTTTCATCAGCTAATGCAAAACCAATGAAAATTCTAGGATGTTCTTCTTGTAGGTTTACTGTATCTGAAGGTATTTGACTAGTTGTTGAACCCATCATCTTTAAAACTGAATTTTTATACGAAGGATTTTTTATAAACTCAGTAAAAGGCATTGGAATTTTAATTTTACACAACTCATTTTCAAAATTAAAATTATGCAAATTTTTATTCACTTCTTCAACTTCAGTAACCTTTTCTGGATTGCCATGATTCTGCCCTTTTCTTGTGTTTGACTGCATGATTGTTTAGGAGGAAGAACTGCTTTCTTTCTAGGTTTTTGAGCAACCTGCTTTGGTCCTAACCTTAAACCAATAGTCCTCTTGGGTTTAGACTGGCATATCTTAGCAGTTACTTCAAGACCTAAATCATTCTCTGTCTGAAAAATATTTGCATCATAATATTCAGAATTTAAATAATCTTCTTCAGTTAAAAACCTTGTGTCAACAGTTCCCCAAAATGATTTATGTCTTGATTTGTATCTTCAAACTACTCATGTTCCTCTTCTTCTCCTTCATCAATGACATTGTTTTGGAGTGGTGGTGGCACCTTCTGATCATTATTCCTTCTTTCACTGGGAATAAACCTAGGTGAAAACTAGAGTCTAAACTGATTAGGGTTATTAGGGTTTATTTCCCCTTCTTGAGCAGGCCTGTTTGAGTTCTTCTCCACTTCCAATTTGTTTAATTTTGTTGGTAAAATTTTTACTAATTTATCCATTTCATCAATTTTACTATCAGCTGATTATGATGTTGAAACTACTGGAGCAGCCTCCTTTTTACCCTTTTTGTCATAAGTTTGTTGATCTGAATTCACTTTCAGTCTATTAGAAGCTAGGATATTGGATTCTACCTCTAATGTTGATTCTTGCATGTTCAATAGACTTATTTCTCTTCTTTCTCTTAGGTGTAAAGAAAATTCATGATCGAAATCATTTTCATAGGTAAGTTTTGCTGAAGTTTCGGAGGGTTTGATTTCTGCCGCAATCCTGCCATACATCTTGTGAAATCTTTTAGAAAAATCTGCTATGGTTTCATCCTTCTTCCTCCTTAAGGCTCCAAATTCAGTAATATAGTAAGTGTGGTCCTTTTTATCATCCCATTGCCTCATAAATGCATCCTATAACTCCTCTATTAAGGTAACCGAATTTGCTGGTAGTTCTCTGAACCACTTCCTAACTTCCCCGTCCAAACTTTGCACAAACACTCTCATCTATACAACTTTTGCTTCAATGTTTTGGTTGTCTGCATAGCTAAGAAAGGCATCCCAATGCTCTTCAGCAGTTGTTTCTCCCTGCCCATTGAACCTTGGAAAATATTTTTGATAATCCCCTCCTGGAAGAGCATTCAATGACTGAGGAAGGACTAATGGTGCATACCTAACTACCACCATTCTAGCCATCATATCTAGAGGTTGCTGAGCTACCATTGTGAAGCTACTAGGGTTTGGTGAAGGTAGAGGTTTGTTTACTAGATTAGTGCTAGGATAAAAAAGGATTTTGTTGGTTTTGAATTGAAACAAAGGGATCTTTCCAGGAGACTGATATTTTTCCTTTTTAAAAGACTGAGGATCAGTAAATATTTGAAAACTTCTAACAGATATGGAAGGTGTTAACCATGATGAACCTTTTTGTTCTTCTTTGGAAAGTGGAAAGGGTGACAATAGGTCAAATTGATTAGGGTTACATAAAGCTGGGGATGACTAATTTCTTTCTTTTATCTTCGTTACATCCCAAAAACAGTTATTAACAACATAACTAACTTTTAGGTCAAGTTCTCGAAACTGCTACTAAAATGATTGTTTTTCAAAATAAACTTTTAACTTTACAAAAATTAACTATAGGACACCTGTCAGTAATGATCTTTAAATATTTTTGGCTGCCTTAGCTAAAATTTCTATCCCTTCCATAGCTTGTGATTTCCTTCTGATCCTTTGTTCTTCTGCTTCCAAGTCTTCAACTTTACTTGACTGTTCTTGATTCTGTTGAGTCAAATCCTGGATTTTCTAGTTCAACTCTTCAAATTTTCCTTGAGTCTGCCTCTTCCTTTTTAAATCTTCCTTTGAAACCACAATCGGTTCCTAGTAATGTGTATTAATATCTTCAATATATTCCGTTAATCTCTTGTTTTCCATGACCAAACCCTCATTGGTTTCATTCAGAAAATCAATTTGATACTTATACTGTTTAACGGTCTTCTGAAGATTTTCATTTTCTGAGTCTATGCATTTTCCTTCTTGAAATGAGGAAGCTTTCTTTGATAACCAAGGGATATTCATTTTCTTGAAAATTACATCATCATCATCTTCATGCTGATTAGATACTACCATAGGAACCTTTTGAGACCTATCTCCTTTAATACTGGAATCTTTTGATTATTTTATAACTCTTTTTTTTACTAAAGATGATTTCACAGTGAATGAATCCTCTTTCTTACTATCTACCTGCAGAGAATTCAGGTCTTCATCTTCTTCCAAATCTTCTCGAGATGAGGAGTCTTCTATTACAGTAATTTTGTCCTTCATCAATCTAGGGTTTTGTTGACGAGCCGAATTGGCACAATAGTCAACTAAGAGACAACCCAATCCAAAAGCTTTCGAAGCTGCTCTCAGTCGTTAGATAGTTGTCTCTGACGGGATTAAGGCCCCATTGCCTTCCCTAAATTACTCCCAGCTACAGGAGGAAGACTCAAAGGAAAAATGAAGTTAATGTTTGTTAACTAAATCTATACTACACCTACAAATATACAAAGAAAAATGTTGAAGATGATTACTAAGTTGGTTGATATTTTACACAACTGATAACTCAAAATTAATCTAGTTAAACCAATTAACCTATGAGTACAAGAATCAATAGCTAAGAAATATTAACAAATTCAAACCAATTACATAAATTACACTATAGACACCTGTACATTCATAACAATACTGAAAGGTAACTTGGCAGAGTGTAAGTGTAAAAATCTGATTGAATATAATTTCTATAAATTAAATAAAAAAAACTACCACTTATATATCCTACGTATCCTATCCTGATCAGGAGCATGATATTATTTAACCCTGGAATCAACTTGCAAATAATGATAATATGCTGAGAATCCTGAAAACTTCAGAAGAAATTCTAAGATTTAAACAAGACAACACACAAAACAAGTACATCACATACATTATAATGATAACATCAAATTTACTATATGACATGAATTTGCAAGTTAAACCAGCATAAATCGAGAGTTAAACATGATGCATTTGTACATTTCTTTAAAGAAATATAACAAAACATAAAGACTGTGAAAATAAATAACAAGATCATACGATACTATAAATACATTTCCATAGTAAAAATACTGCAAATATTTTTATAAATATCACCAGTCAAAAGATGCTGCAACTGCTAACAAGAAATTGTCTTTAGCTACAGGAAATGGTAAAGTGATCCTGTTTTTCTCTTTTCCAAACCATCGACCCCCCATTTTACAGTAAACCGTGTATCCTTAAATACATTCCATCTCGTATAGGAATAGTTCTAGAAAACAGGGATCTATACTATTATAATCTTAACTGTAGAAAACTGAGTTTTACTGCTTGCTGGTTTAAATGAAGATTTTGTGTTTTTCACTTTAGCCGGTTTCGCATAGGCTGAAAGCTACTTAAAAATTTACTGAACAATTTTAAACACACAGTAAAATACTAACATGCTGAAAACAAATAGATAGTCACACCATAAATTTGACTCAGAGATTTTTGGCCAAATAAGCCCTGGAAAAACCCCCACGGGGAAAACCAGTCAGAGACAGAGAGAGATTTATTTCTTCAGCAAAAATATAGGACAGAAATACAGTGAAAATACTACTTATCTCCACCACAGATTTTATCCCAAAATCTGGAAACTGTGCTTAGCAAAAACACCAGCCGTACACCTCAAATTCTGTGCCTAATAAATGCAGACCGTACAGCGATAAATGGAAGCCGTACCTCCTCGAAAACTGTGCAGAATTAATGCAGTCGTACCTCGATTTTTGTGCAGCACTTAAATGCTGGTCGTACCTCGATTTATGTGCAACATTAAAGCAGGCCGTACTCTACAGGTCGTACCATGATTTCCTGGGCATTAAATGCAAACCGTACAGTTCAATAAATGCAGACCGTACTCCTCGATTCCTGTGCAACCGTACTAGCAATAAATGAAGGTAAATGCTCCTCAATTTCTGTGTGATCTCTCTTCTGGAAAATCGTACGCTTGCTCAGCTCTCTCTTCTTCTCTCCCAGCACTCTTCTCTTCTCCTGAAAAATGAAAAGTGAACAACCCTTTTGCCTCCCTCATCCTTTTTGAGTAACCCTAAGTGAGTTTCTAATCCAACGGTGGAAAAGAAATCTAATCCAATGGATGAGAATCAATGAGAGTAAAAATCCCTTTTATTTATTTCTCATAAATAAAATTACTCACTCACTTAAATTTATCAAAAAGTGACTTTATGGTTATAAAGTCTCATTAAGTGACATTTAATGTGAGGGTCACCTTTTTCCCTCTTTAAGTGACTTAGGCAAAATAAAGTCACCTAGGGAACATCTGCCTAGGTACAAAAACTAACACTCCCTCTTACCGAGGAAGGTGTTCCGTACCACTCCCAACTTATCTCTGAAGAAGACAAACTTACCCCTCCCCAAAGACTTCGTCAAGATATCAGCTACCTGCTCATCAATGGAAATATGCTGAAGCTCAACAGCCCCTCTCTAAACGTAGTCTTGGATGAAATGGTATCTGATCTCTATGTGCTTTGACCTATCATGGAACACTGGATTCTCAGAGAGCTGAATGCAACTCTGATTGTCGCAGTAGATCACCGTAGGCCTAAGCTCCTGATCAAACAAATATACCAAAATCTTGTGAAGCCACAATGCTTCACAAGTAGCCTGACTGGCTGCCATATACTCAGCCTCAGCAGAACTCAATGCAACGGACCTCTGTTTCCGACTGAACCATGACACTGCTGCCGAGCCCAAACTGAAACAACAACCGGAAGTGCTCTTCCGATCCCGCACGCAACCTGCCCAGTCTGAATCTGTAAACCCAACCAAGCCAACTCCATCCGAACCCCTGTAGTCCAGACCATAGTCCACTGTCCCTGCAAGATACCTCAATATGTGCTTTGCGGCTGTCCAATGCACACTCCTAGGCTCAACCATGAACTGGCTAAGAGTGTTCACCGCAAAACACAAGTATGGCCTGGTGTTGACCAGATACATCAACGATCCAATAAGATGACGATATATAGTGGGATCCACCAACTTGCCCTCGGAAGCATGGAGTTGCTTCCAATTGGTGATCATAGGTGTAGACATAGGCCTGCAGTCCTCCATCCGGAATCTCCTCAGAATATCAGCTGCATACTTTCCCTGTCCAAGGAAAATATGCCCAGGCTCCTGCCAAACCTCCATCCCCAAATAATAGTGCATCGGCCCAATATCGGTCATCTCGTACTCCGATGCTAGGTCCCTCTTGCAATGTGCAATGAGACGCTCAGCACCTGTGATGAACAGATCATCAACATACAACAAAAGAATGAGCGAATCTCCCCCAACCACAATGAAGTAAAGGTTGGGATCAGCCTCACTCTTTTGAAATCCCATCGATGTCAGATAATCATCAATCCTGGAGTACCAAGCTCTAGGAGCTTGCTTCAGCCCGTACAAGGCTTTCTTCAGCCTGCACACATGAGAATCTCCCCCATGGATCTCGAATCCCTGCGGCTGCTCTAGGTAAACCTCTTCCTGCAGTAGACCATTGAGAAATGCGGTCTTCACATCCATCTGGTGGATCTTCCAACCCATTTCTGCTGCTATAGAAATCACTGCCCTGATAGAAGAATATCGTGCAACTGGAGAAAAATTCTCATCATAGTCGACTCCCTCAACCTGTGAGAATCCCCGAGCCACAAATCGAGCCTTGTACTTCTCCACGCTGCCATCCGTAGCATGCTTTACCTTGTAAAGCCATCTGGAAGTCACAACTGACTTCCCCTCCGGTCTTGGTACTATCTCCCAAGCATCATTCTTCATGATGGAATGGTACTCTTTCATCATGGCATCTCTCCATACCAGATGCTGGGAAGCCTCCTCAAAAGTGGATGGCTCAGAGTCACGAAGGCATGCAACAAGAGCCATATCTCCTCTGTCCAGCACCACACCAAGCCTTTCAGGCTCCACTACTGTCCTAATCCTCTCCTGAGGTCTGCCAAATGCCTCTGCTTCCTTCAAGGTCTCCTGAAGCCACTTAGGCTTCCTCTTCCTTGAAGGTTGCTCCTCCTCATCTGAGGAAGTCCCTGTACCTGAAGGTCCAAAACCCCGAGGACCAGTAACAGATGAACCTGTGCCTGTCGATGCCGTAATCTGAGGACTAAAACTTGTACTTGAACCTGAACCTATCCCTGAAGTACTAGCCACCTGGACCACCGAACCTGTAGATGTTGTGCCCGTACCCTGTGATCCAGTCCCTCCAGAAACCTATGGACCTGTAAGCTGTATCGAAGAAGCCTGTACCAGCTGAGGTGTGGGAGCTGGTGTCTCCCCCTGCTCTAACTCTCTGGACTTCCTGAAGGCTCTCTCCTCATCAAACTTTACTTCCCGGCGGACAACAAATTTCCGCGAACAAGGTAAGTAAATCCGATAAGCCTTCGAAGTCTCATCATATCCCACAAAAATACCTCTCTCAGCGGTGGGATCAAACTTCGTCCTCTTCTCAGAAGGGACGTGAGAGTAAGTCAAAGAGCCAAATATGCGGAAGTGGCTCACCTCAGGCTTCTTGCCCGAATACATCTCCTCAGGAGTCTTGCTCCTCACTGCCCTATGAGGACTCATGTTCTGCAGATACACTGCAGTACTACATGCCTGAGGACTAAAACCTGTACTTGAACCTGAACCTATCCCTGAAGTACTAGCCACCTGGACCACCGAACCTGTAGATGCTGTGCCCGTACCCTATGATCCAGTCCCTCCAGAAACCTATGGACCTGTAAGCTGTATCGAAGAAGCCTGTACCAGCTGAGGTGTGGGAGCTGGTGTCTCCCCCTGCTCTAACTCTCTGGACTTCCTGAAGGCTCTCTCCTCATCAAACTTTACTTCCCGGCGGACAACAAATTTCCGCGAACAAGGTAAGTAAATCCGATAAGCCTTCGAAGTCTCATCATATCCCACAAAAATACCTCTCTCAACGGTGGGATCAAACTTCGTCCTCTTCTCAGAAGGGACGTGAGAGTAAGTCAAAGAGCCAAATATGCGGAAGTGGCTCACCTCAGGCTTCTTGCCTGAATACATCTCCTCAGGAGTCTTGCTCCTCACTGCCCTGTGAGGACTCCTATTCTGCAGATACACTGCAGTACTACATGCCTCGGCCCAAAGAAAGAAAGGTAATCCCTGATCATGGATCATCGCCCTGGATGCTGCCATAATAGACCTGTTCTTCCTTTCTGCTACTCCATTCTGCTCAGGCGTGTAAGGGACTGTCAGCTGTCTCTGAATGCCCTCCTGTGTACAGAATGTGCCAAACTCCTTGGAGGTATACTCACCCCCATTGTCCGACCTCAACATCCGGATCTTTCTACCTGTCTGCTTCTCCACAAGGGCTTTGAACCCTTGGAAGACTCTCAATACAAGCTCGGACTTCTTGCTCCTCAAGAAGTAGATCCAGGTCTTCCTGGAGTAGTCATCTATGAAGCTGATGTAATACTCAAAGCCTGTCAAAGACCGTGATGACATGGGACCTCAAATATCAGAATGGATCAAATCAAGCACCCTGGCAGCTCTAGTGTCACTGCTTAGAAAAGAATTCTTGGTGTACTTTCCCAAAGCACACCCCCTGCACACATCCTCCTGCTCAGTGCTGAACTCTGGTAAACCTGTAACCATGCTCCTCAGCAATCTAAGAGCTGGGTGATGAAGGTGGGCCATCCTCCGATGCCAGATCTCACAAAGCTCATTGTTGCTACTATGTGCCAAGGCACACTGTGGCTGAAATAATAGCTTGTACATATTTACACACCTGACCCCGATGTCCATGGCACTAGACATACCTGTAGCCTTGGGATATACCTGTACTCTCCCATCTGAAAAGCACACCCCAAGACCCATGTCCTCTATGGTGGAAACTGATACAAGGTTCTTTTTCATCCCTGGGACATACAACACATCCCGCAGAGTCATGGGACTCATGGACTCCCTCTGAAATGTGATGGTAACCCGACCAACAGCTCTCACAACGGTGTTGTCTCCAAGGACAACCTCCACATCTCTACCTGCCTCTGATAACTCTGAGAACACCTCTTGAGCTCCAGTCATGTGGCTCGTGGCTCCACTATCAATGTACCAAGTAGATGAGGTGGATGGACCCCCCTGATGTCCTGCCAACAAAGAATGCTCACTGTCCAGATCCATATCTGTGCTGGTGGCCAGAGAGACTCTCTCTCTCTCTATCTGTCCAGCATACAGGGAAAACTCCCTCTGAAATGCAACACTAAACTCATCAACCTCTGCTGAGGCTGCAGTCTGCTATCCCTGCCCCTTCTTCTTCTTCTTGCTTGGACACTGTGAGGCATAGTGTCCAAACGCCTGACAAGCATAGCACTTGATTTTACTCAAGTCCTTCTTCTGTCCACTCTGCTACTACTGCTGCTGCTGCTTGTCCCCACCCTTCTTGGGACCCTTCTTCTTCTTACCCTTGGCTGCCAAAGCCACATCCTCATCATCAGCCCCTCTCTGAGAAGTACTACCCTGTACAAGACCTCTCCTGGTCTCCTCCTACACAAAGTCGTCCCAAATCCTCTCCTAGTTAGGTAGGTTCTCTCTGCCCACTATAGCTTGCACAAAAGCACTCCAAGACTTTGAAGCCCCATTCACTGCGGTGCGGACAAGATCTGTAGGGGCAACCTTCTCCCCAACTACTGCAAGTTCATCCCGAATTGCAAAAATCCTAGTAAGGTAAGTTGTGACTCCCTCACCCCCATTCATCCTGATACTCTTGAGTTTTTCTCTGAGAACCATTTTCCTGTTCTCATTAGAACTCTCATACAGGCTGGTTAAGGCTGTCCACATCTCATGTGCCCTATCCTTTCCTGAAATGTGAGGGATAATGTGATCTTTAACCGCATCAAGAATAATTCTTCTAGCTTTGCAGCCCTTCTTATTGAAGGCTGATAAGGCTACTGCATCTGTAGATGCAGGAATGGTGATCAGATTTGCAGTAGTGTTCCTCACTATTTCCAGCCACAACTCATTCTCTTCTAGTAACAACAAAATTCTGGCCTTCCACGGCACAAAATTCCCTGTCCCATCTAGCCTATCCTCCAATCTAAGTCCTGTAGCCATCTCAACAACAACTCCACAAAGTGTTGTTCACTGACAGAAGTAAAATAACAAAAATTTCTGAATTCTAGAAATTACTGTGTGTCTGCAAAAATCACTGTTTTCTGCCCCCTTTGCTCTAATACCATGTAGAAAACTGAGTTTTATTGCTTGCTGGTTTAAATGAACATTTTGTGTTTTTCACTTCAATCAGTTTTGCATAGGCTGAAAGCTACTTAAAAAATTACTGAACAATTTTAAACACACAGTAAAATACTAACAGGCTGAAAACAAATAGACAGTCACACCATAAATTTGACTCAGAGATTTTTGGCCAAATAAGCCCTGGAAAAACCCCCACGGGGAAAACCAGTCAGAGAGAGAGAGAGATTTATTTCTTCAGCAAAAATATAGGACAGAAATACAGTGAAAATACTACTTATCTCCACCACATATTTTATCCCAAAATCTGGAAACTATGCTCAACAAAAACACCAGCCGTACACCTCAAATTCTGTGCCTAATAAATGCAGAACGTACAGCGATAAATGGCAGCCGTACCTCCTCGAAAACTGTGCAGAATTAATGCAGTCGTACCTCGATTTCTGTGCAGCACTTAAATGCTGGCCGTGCCTCGATTTCTGTGCAGCATTAAAGCAGGTCGTACCACGATTTCCTGGGCATTAAATGCAAACCGTACAGTTCAATAAATGCAGACCATACTCCTCGATTCATGTGCAACCGTACCAGCAATAAATGAAGGTAAATGCTCCTCGATTTCTATGCATTAAATGCTCCTCAATTTCTGTGTGATCTCTCTTCTGGAAAATTGTACCCTTGCTTAGCTCTCTCTTCTTCTCTCCCAGCACTCTTCTCTTCTCCTGAAAAATGAAAAGTGAACAACCCTTTTGCCTCCCTCAGCATTTTTGAGTAACCCTAAGTGAGTTTCTAATCCAACGGTGGAAAAGAAATCTAATCCAATGGATGAGAATCAATGAGAGTAAAAATCCCTTTTATTTATTTCTCATAAATAAAATTACTCACTCACTTAAATTTATCAAAAAGTGACTTTATGGTTATAAAGTCTCATTAAGTGACATTTAATGTGAGGGTCACCTTTTTCCCTCTTTAAGTGACTTAGGCAAAATAAAGTCACCTAGGGAACATCTGCCTAGGTACAAAAACTAACATTAACCAACTTCAACTAAAGAAAGAAAAATGACAAAATGAAATTGTCATTTTCTTCACACTTTACGATATCCTGAAATCGAAAAAAATCGGACTATAGCGATAAACCAAAAATGATGAAGAAACTAGTAGATTGGTGACACCTGGAGGACGATATATCCACAATTTAAAACGGCTTCATCTGGTTGCTTCACAATTCTTCGGAGATACTCCATATGAATCACAACTGCTTCCACCAATCCAGCCACTAATGCTCCACATGATCCTCATCTTTATAACCCTCGAATTAACCAGAAATTCACTGTTATCAATTTTTCCGAACCAAATCGCCAGGTGAATTCCCAGAATGCCCAGACTAAGCTTTTCTAGTTTTTCGGATACAGAAAATGTATTTTGTGGTTTCTATTGCTTCTTTCTGTTCCAAGGGACCAAGACTCCCAGAAGAAGAAAAAAATGCATCCAATAATGAGTCAAAACCAATCAACTTTTGCACAGGATTACCATACAATTATTTCTCCCTTGGTGTGTTCTGAGGCGCAATATCAGCATCCAAAAGAGATGCCGATTGATAAAAAAATTGCCTTGGGATAGGCGTTTGATTCCTCCTTCCTCCAAAATGAACACCAAATAAAAGATCAACTTTCACCATTATTGATCTTAAAAATCCAGATGGCCATGTTTTAGCAATTGTGTTTAACATAACAAAGCAGCTCATCATCACTTGTTTCTCCACGATTATTAGGAATTGATTCCAAGCCCGCATTTGAACTTGAATACCACAACCTTCCTGTATGAGCTGCAATGTAGGGTTGTGAAAAGACCATGACGAACAGCCCAAGCAAGAATGAAACCCGAGATGCTATGATTGGTGTTACCCAATGTATTTGTATTCCCGATCCAGAGTGTTGAACACAATTACCAGATGGAAATTTAATTTGACGAATCATCTGGTTTCCCCTGTCAGAAACTAACAAGGCACATATACTGGGTATAAATGTAAGATCATAATCAGTAGAAAACATTGCTTTTTGACTTGGCCGATCTGCACGGCCAGTTCTGCCAGCAGTGCCACCAGCGATTGTACTAACACCTGGATTGACAAGAACAGCAGACCAATCAGATCTCTAATATGAAGATGGAATTCAAAATCAAATACATCATGATTTTTCAAGTCCAAGAAACACTAAATATAAGGATATGGAACAAATTCTGCATTTACTCAGAATGACCAACAAGAATAATTGCAAATGCTCTCAGAGAACGAGAATCATAATTAGTAGCAAATAGTCTATTCAAGATCACATTATTTCAACTTGAATCTTTTCCAAGGACACTTGCTTCCATTATAAACGTGTAATCTTCATCTTGTCACATATAGTGCGACCCTTGTGTCCAAGATTGTTTCGAAGTTACTGCTGAATTAAGACCATGAAACTTCAAAATCATGCATGCCCAAAAACGAAGAAATGCATTCTCTAGAGGAAATTCACAAAAGCATAAGCCTTAAAACTTTCATTTCGTTATGCGGATAAACATTAAGCTGGGAAGCTGATATTGACTTGAAATGCAGTGGGATAATAAATTGACAAGCAGAACCCATAACCAGCAAATGAAGTAATGAGAACGTTGTTTGTGCTCAGAGCACAAGGACTTAACAGAGACAAAGCTTTACTGGTCTGAACACAAAAAATGAGAAATGGACTGAGCTAAACCCTGGTCAGAGATTCGGCTTACCATAATCTTTAAACTCAACAGAAGTCATGCAATATCACATAGTTTCCTGAGAAATGTACAAGACTCATGTTTGATCACTGTGGTGTCAGAAATAGAAGGGAAAACCCTAACCTTTATTCTAAATACAAACCAGGGGCAAACAAACTCTGTACTCAGTGATAATCAAAATGACGAGGACTGAGCCATACCCAAAGCAATGAATTGACCTCAATTGAGCTTATCGAGAACCATAATTTTCTGTCACATTCATTATGTTTCAAATATTGAAAGTACCATAAGTCCACTAAGTAACTTCATGTTGTAGCACAGATGGCATTGAAGTAGTTGGTAAGGTGACATCTCATGAGATCGTATCATCATGAAGATCTAAACACGTCATCTCTTCAATGTTTAAGTCATGTTGAATAATCATTCATAGGGAGATAGTAGATATCACGCAAAACAAAACCCGATGAATCGAATAGCTATAGAGATCATCCCCTTATGAAGGTATAGATATGTCATATTTCTTCAATGTTTGAATCATGTTGAATAATCATAGGAGATATCAATTGAAATGAGAATTCATTTGTCCAACAGTTAAAACAAATCGAAATAAAATGAAAAATCCATAAAGTCAAGGAACCAAAGGATAAATAAAAGGAATGTCAAGACTATAGGGTAACGATAAAATGGTAGTGTTTTTAGTCATCATAATAGAACTTTAGTGAGAAAATAATGCAATACTTTAACATAATTGTTGGATATACATCTATGTTTTGACTTCCCTTCATTAGGTTTTATTATTCAAATCTCTCTGATTCAGCTTGTGATTGTGCTATGCAGGTTCTATCAGTTCAGTTTGGAGAATCTGATCATCCTTTGGTTAAAACACGCTTTGAACGATTTTTTGAAATTTTTATATTTTCAATGATAAAAATTTATTTACAAAAATGAAAAGAAAATAATTACAAAATCAAAACCAACAAAGAATAATGAAAAATATCAAAGAACAAGTCTCGTATGGTAAATCTGTGGCTAAAAACTACAGAAATAATTTCTGTAGCTAACAACTACAGAAATTCAGAATATTTTCAAAACTTATCTCTGGTGGGTTCCCATTCCTTTACATCTTGGAAAGGGATCTGTTGGGAGGCCAACAAATGGCAACTTTACGGGGCGAAGCAGTTATCTCTGTACAAACAAACCATATGATCAGATATCTTGAAGCAAGAAGAAAAGACTGCCTTCAAATCAAATTAAAAATTTTTAATATAGAAATCAGAAAACTGTGCCTTTTTTTAGAGCACTAAACATCAGACTATGCTTGATTTCAAGTCTTTTATGATTATCCAAAGATTACTTTCAGAAATAGCACAAATTTTAGAGTTTTTCGGAAAATTCAAAATTTGGAAAGAAATTAGCTCTGGGAATTCAAAGAACTTCTGATAACTAACCAGCATTTATAGATTTAGTCCCAATACTATGGTTCTATCCCTTCAGCCAGTAGGCGTCCATAGCCTCGAAAGGGTTAACTTTTAACCGTCAATCCCAACATTCTTGTCCCAAGATAAAATTTCAACATATGAGCATTTAGGACTTCTGAATTTATTAAGGGTAAGCAGCATTGGAAACTCTTTACGAGTATGGGATGACTTATGGATTCTTATAGTTTTGTACAAATGTGGTACTTATGATTTAGAATCCAAATTGGTCACAGACGGAGCCACTCCAGCTAGCAGGTGTCCATAGCCTCGAAAGGGATGCCTTTTTACCCCTTTTACCCAATGGATTATATCCCTGGACAAATAAATTGAAGAAGGTTTCATACCCAAAATCTTGAGTGCTAATCTATTTAAAAATCTGCAATATTATAATGGGGGAACGTATCTGGAAACTTTTTATGAGTAGGATAGCGTAAAGGACCTAGAGATTACTGGTTTCGTATCTGACTTTCAATTGTTTTCCCAAGGCTGATTTCTGACTGAGTAATGATATTCCTAGTAAGGATGAATTCGTGATCTATCAGTTTCAGCAAAATCTAAGGATAATAATAAAAGAAATAAAACACAATCTCAGTATTTGCCTAGTGTTCTTCTTTTCTTTTACAACAGTTTCAGTTTCTTGTGCAAACTTTTCAAATCTAAAATGAAGACAGTTTTCTAACAGCTTGACTGTCTTTTGCAATCAGATTCTGAGCTTGTAAAAGAGCTAGCTTCCCAAGATTTAAAGATTTTTCTGGTTCTAAAAAAAAATCAGAAGTAAAAATTCAATAAAAAATAAAAGAAAATCAAATCAAATCAAAAATTTACAAAAATACAATATACAGTATTTACAAAAGTTTACTTTCAGCAGGTTACTGAAAGTAAGTTTTCAGATCATTCACTGGATAGGTTCAGAATCACCTCCCAGTGTCTGCAATTAACCAGGACCAAATGTAAATCAAAGTCTCTCAACTATACAACTAACTTAAAGAAAAGTTAGTGATGACAGTGCTTTTTTTTTTTAAATAACTCGTGAGAAATTTGATTTAATAAGGTCTTTATTTAAAAATAAATAAATAAAACTTCTACAAGATCAACTAAAGTTTTGCAGTTATGAGATCAAAAACTTTTTTAATTTCATCCAAGATGTTTCATGATAAAGTTTTATAATTTTGCAATTAAGAATATGACTGGGACATGAATGTTTTGAAAATGAAAGTAAAGAAAAACAAAAATGAGAGAGGGTAAGGAATACATCCCTGCATATGTTCGTGGTCGTCTCATTTTCAGATTCGATACTTATGTTATCTTCATACCTGCATTTATTGAAAAAAAACAAACATGAATTAATCTAAATCTAAACCTAGCTTAAACGAATTAAATATTTACAAATTAAGTAAAAGTATATTTCCAATGAAGCCATCGTAATAACTCCAATCCTGCAAAATCAAACATAATGAAAATTAGCAATAAGAATTGAAGTATTTTGAAACCAAAGATAAACAAATCAGACTTACCCTTTTGATTTTCAAAAAACAAAGAAAATGCAACCTTACCATTCTCCGGAAACTTTGCAAGAAAAGATCTCTCGAGCCAATCTGCAATCCTATCATAATATGTGTGATTAATAAAATAGGATTGTTCGAAAGAATATGGTAATGAGAGAGATATATCATGACAGTCTTGTGCTAAAGTTTTATGCATAGAATCATGTGAAAGAAACTCAAAGTTCAACAATCCTTCCTGTAGAATTTTCTCCCCATGAATATCATCTTGCAAACAAACACATCTTTTAAAAAAATCATCAAATTCAGATTCAGTTTTCTTAAATTCAGATCCAAGAGTGTTTTCCGCATTATGGTTAATATCCTGATCAATTTGATAGGGATTAAATTCCCCATAATCACTAGCTTGAGCTGAACATCAATTGTTGTAAGATGTAAATTATTAATATGATGATGATAATCATTGACTTTACCTGTTTCATATTGATCTTCAAACTCAAGTGACTGATTATGATAAGATTGTTGATCTAAGAATTTCGATGAATCGTATGAGACTTCTTCAAATCTGCTTGTTTGAATATTTCCTAATTCCCATGTAGATAATTGAGAAAATGTTTCATGAGAATAAAAATTAATCTCTTCATTTTCTAAATGCAAATCATGATTATATTGTACCTCATAAGATTGTAACAATGTGAAATCAAAGTCATAAGAATATGAACTATGCATTGCCTCTTGATTAAAAATATCAGGGTACAAAGAAAAATATGTTGAAGCATTAAGAGAATGAAATTCTTTTCGTGGACAAGAAAGATTATCACAAGAAGACTCTTCATTGAATAGTTCCTCTTCAAAAGATGAGTCTATGGGTGGTTTGGTTTGTTCTTCTAGGATAGACTGATTAATATCCATGACACGATCTATGGAAAAATCTGAACATAACAAGTTATCTGAGACCTTACTATGTTCATCATAAGAATATAAAAGTAATAGAAAGTCATTGGATTCTTTAGAATAAGAAGAATTGGGAACTTTTGTAGATGTGATAAAATGATCAATGATAAGATCTCCACAAGATGAATCTCGAATCTCTTTAGCCAAACTAGAAGTTTTAGATTCAATTTCTTTCGTTTCTGAAATAGAAGTAGTATCTTTTAAAACATGACAATTTTCTTCATAAACTTCATTCTGATTCAATGAAGATATAGACATATCATAATTTGAAATGTCATGTTCTTTAAAATCCACATCCGTCAAAGTGAAAAACGTTGTCATACAAGGTTGGTTTTCTTCCACTTCTAGAATTTCAGAATTTTCATGAAAAGCAAAATCAACCTCTGAATAATCATTTGATAAAAATTCAGATTGATTAGCCTTTAAATCTTGTTCATATGAAAGAAACAAACGATGAAACCATTCACTTAAATGAGGAATTTCTTTCAAAGGAAACATATAACAAAGATGAAGAAATCTGTTGATGAAGTCTTCCACTGATTCATCTTTGTCTTTCCTTAAATTTTTTAATTCAGTGGTCAAACTAATGAAATCATAATCCCCAAAAGAAACTAAGAATGCACTAATTAAATGTTCAAAAGAATGGATAGAAGCAAGGTTTCACACCATTTCTTGATTCGTCCTTCAAAAGTAAGAGTCAAACATATGCACAGGACATCTTTATCAGTAATCTTGTGAAAGATACATTGATCAATAAATTGTAAAACATGTTCATATGCAGATGTTACTTCCTCACCATTAAACTTGTTTTCTGTTAAAAAATCAACTATCCTTGCTGGAGCATCAAAAATGATTTTTCGAGAAAAACATCTCCAAATCGGAACAGAAGCCATTAATCAATGATATAGCTTCAGTAGATTAACTTGTCATCTACTGCCCTCCTTCTAGCGCCATTGTTGACGGGCCGAATTGGCACAATAGTCAACTAAGAGACCACCCGATCCAAAATATTTCGAAGCTGCTCTCAGTCGTTAGATAGTTGTCTCTGACGGGATTAAGGCCCCGTTGCCTTCCCTAAATTACTCCCAGCTATAGGAGGAAGACTCAAAGGAAAAATGAAGTTAATGTGTGTTAACTAAATCTATACTACACCTACAAATATACAAAGAAAACTGTTGAAGATGATTACTAAGTTGGTTGATATTTTACACAACTGATAAATCAAAATTAATCTAGTTAAACCAATTAACCTATGAGTACAAGAATCAATAGCTAAGAAATATTAACAAATTCAAACCAATTACATAAATTACACTATAGACACATGTACATTCATAACAAGACTGAAAGGTAACTTGGCAGAGTGTAAGTGTAAAAATCGGATTGAATATAATTTCTATAAATTAAATAATAAAAAACTACCACTTATATATCCTACGTATCCTATCCTGATCAGGAGCATGATATTATTTAACCCTGGAATCAACTTGCAAATAATGATAATGTGCTGAGAATCCTGAAAACTTCAGAAGAAATTCTGAGATTTAAACAAGACAACACACAGAACAAGTACATCACATACATTATAATGATAACATCAAATTTACTATATGACATGAATTTGCAAGTTAAACCAGCATAAATCGACAGTTAAACATGATGCATTTGCACATTTCTTTAAAGAAATATAACAAAACATAAAGACTGTGAAAAGAAATAACAAGATCATACGATACTATAAATACATTTCCATAGTAAAAAAACTGCAAACATATTTATAAATATCACCAGTCAAAAGATGCTGCAACTGCTAACAAGAAATTGTCTTTAGCTACAGGAAATGGTAAAGTGATCCTGTTTTTCTCTTTTCCAAACCATCAACCCCCCATTTTACAGTAAACCGTGTATCCTTAAATGCATTCCATCTCGTATAGGAATAGTTCTAGAAAACAGGCATCTATACTATTATAATCTTAACCAACTTCAACTAAAGAAAGAAAAATGACAAATGAAATTGTCATTTTCTTCACACTTTACAATATCCTGAAATCGAAAAAATTTGGACTATAGCGATAAACCAAAAATCATGAAGAAACTAGTAGATTGGTGACACCTGGAGGATGATATATCCACAATTTAAAACGGATTCATCTGGTTGCTTCACAATTCTTCGGAGATACTCCATATGAATCACAACTGCTTCCACCAATCCAGCCACTAATGCTCCACATGATCCTCATCTTTATAACCCTCGAATTAACCAGAAATTCACTGTTATCAATTTTTCTGAACCAAATCGCCAGGTGAATTCCCAGAATGCCCAGACTGAGCTTTTCTAGTTTTTCGGATACAAAAAATGTATTTTGTGGTTTCTGAAACTCATTTTCTATTGCTTGTTTCTGTTCCAAGGGACCAAGACTCCCAGAAGAAAAAAATGCATCCAATAATGAGTCAAAACCAATCAACTTTTGCACAGCTTTACCATACAATTGTTTCTCCCTTGGTGTGTTCTGAGGCGCAATATCAGCATCCAATAGAGATGCCGATTGATAAAAACATTGCCTTGGGATAGGCGTTTGATTCCTCCTTCCTCCAAAACGAACACCAAATAAAAGACGAACTTTCACCATTATTGATCTTAAAAATCCAGATGGCCATGTTTTAGCAATTGTGTTTAACATGACAAAGCAGCTCATCATCACTTGTTTCTCCACGATTATTAGGAATTGATTCCAATCCCGCATTTGAACTTGAAGACCACAACCTTCCTGTATGAGCTGCAATGTAGGGTTGCGAAAATACCATGACGAGCAGCCCAAGCAAGAACGAAACCCGAGATGCTATGACTGGTGTTACCCAATGTATTTGTATTCCCGATCCAGAGTGTTGAACACAGTTACCAGATGGAAATTTAATTTGACGAATCATCTGGTTTCCCCTGTCAGAAACTAACAAGGCACATATACTGGGTATAAATGTAAGATCATAATCAGTAGAAAACATTGCTTTTTGACTTAGCTGATCTACACGGCCAGTTCTGCCAGCAGTGCCACCAGCGATTGTACTAACACCTGGATCGACAAGAACATCAGACCAATCAGATCTCTAATATGAATATGGAATTCAAACTCAAATACATCATGATTTTTCAATTCCAAGAAACACTAAATATAAGGATATGGAACAAATTCTGCATTTACTCAGAATAACCAACAAGAATAATTGCAAATGCTCTCAGAGAACGACAATCATAATTAGTAGCAAATAGTCTGTTCAAGATCACATTATTTCAACTTGAATCTTTTCCAAGGACACTTGCTTCCATTATAAACGTGTAATCTTCATCTTGTCACATATAGTGCGACCCTTGTGTCCAAGATTGTTTCGAAGTTATTGCTTAATTAATACCATGAAACTTCAAAATCATGCATGCCCAAAAACGAAGAAATGCATTCTCTAGAGGAAATTCACAAAAGCATAAGCCTTAAAAATTTCATTGCGTTATGCGGATAAACATTAAGCTGGGAAGCTGATATTGACTTGCAACGCAGTGGGATAATAAATTGACAAGCAGAACCCATAACCAGTAAATGAAGTAATGAGAACGTTGTTTGTGCTCAGAGCACAAAGACTTAACAGAGACAAAGCTTTACTGGTCTGAACACAAAAAATGAGAAATGGACTGAGCTAAACCCTGGTCAGAGATTCGGCTTACCATAATCTTTAAACTCAACAGAAGTCATGCAATATCACACAGTTTTCTGAGAAATGTACAAGACTCATGTTTGATCACTGTGGTATCAGAAATAGAAGGGCAAACCCTAACCTTTATTCGAAATACAAACCAGGGGAAAACAAACTATGTACTCAGCGATAATCAAAATGACGAGTACTGAGCCATACCCAAAGCAATGAATTGACCTCAATTGAGCTTATCGAGAACCATAATTTTCTGTCACATTCATTATGTTTCAAATACTGAAAGTACCATAATTCCACTAAGTAACTTCATGTTGTAGCACAGATGGCATTGAAGTAGTTGGTAAGGTGACATCTCATGAGATCGTATCATCATGAAGATCTAAACGCGTCATCTCTTCAATGTTTAAGTCATGTTGAATAATCATTCATAGGGAGATAGTAGATATCACGCAAAACGAAACCTGATGAATCGAATAGCTATAGAGATCATCCCCTTATGAAGGAATGGATATGTCATATTTCTTCAATGTTTGAATCATGTTGAATAATCATAGGAGATATCAATTGAAATGAGAATTCATTTGTCCAGCAGTTAAAACAAATCGAAATAAAATGAAAAATCCATAAAGTCAAGGAACCAAAGGATAAATAAAAGGAATGTCAAGACTATAGGGTAACGATAAAATGGTAAAGTATTCATAGTGTTTTTAGTCATCATAATAGAACTTTAGTGAGAAAATCATGCAATACTTTAACATAATTGTTGGATATACATCTATGTTTTGACTTCCCTTCATTAGGTTTTATTAATCAAATCTCTCTGATTCAGCTTGTGATTATGCTATGTAGGTTCTATCAGTTCAGTTTGGAGAATCTGATCATCCTTTGGTTAAAACACGCTTTGAACGATTTTTTGAAATTTTTATCTTTTCAATGATAAAAATTTATTTACAAAAATGAAAAGAAAATAATTGCAAAATAAAAACCAACAAAGAATAATGAAAAATATCAAAGAACAAGTCTCGTATGGTAAATCTGTGTCTAAAAACTACAAAAATAATATTTGTAGCTAACAACTACAGAAATTCAGAATATTTTCAAAACTTATCTCTGGTGGGTTCCCTTTCCTTTACAGCTTGGAAAGGGATCTGTTGGGAGGCCAACAGGTTTAAAATTATTTTCATGTTAAGTCTTATCTTATTCTTTGCTCTTGTTTTGGGTCTCCAATTTGATTCTCCTATCATTGCATAAGACTTCCCACAAAACTTTATACTGGAAATTTGTATACCTTCATTCTTTAGTTCAACCACTAACTTTCCTTTGAGCTTTTTACTTGGAATTTGTATGTTCTCTACTTCAAGCTTGGATGGAACAAAAACATCTGCTATGTTTTCTTGAATATCAGTGAAATCCTGACCATGTTCAACTGATTTCTTTTCTTCTTCCTGTTTCAAAACTGCTGCCTGGACTTCTTCTACATTTTCAAAAACTTCTATCTGATTACCCTCATAAATCCATCTTTTCTCTTCACATACAGGTTCTTCGAGCTTCTGAGCTGAAGACTCCTCTTGAACATTTTCTTCTACTGACTCAGCAATGACTTCCTTCTTTAATCTTTTAACTAGGATGTTAAGCTTGTTCACCTGTCTCTTTTTTTATTAGTCCTCTTTTTCACTCTGAAACCCTGACCAGAACAAGAAGTAGTCCCAAGTTTTACCCTTTTTCTGAAGCACAGTGCAAATGATCATTTTTGTTAGTCCATGGTGGAAGATATATTGCTTGGTATGATCTTTATGTCCTTTTACCCTACTTGATATTTTCTGCATGCTCTTTAGAAAGAAAAAGGGAAGATTCATCCTAGACTCTTGGTTTAGATGTTGTAGAAATATGATGTGATACTTGAAGACAAAAGCAAATCTACCTTCACAAGTGATATAACTCTGTAAAGTCATGATAGGGCTCCCTCCACTCAGGTTTGAAATTTTGTACATGCACACCCTTTCCCCAATCTGCTTCAACCTCGGGCAATAGGAAATCCTTTGAATTGAAGGTAAATGGCACTTCCTTAAACCAAAATTCACCCTCATCTACAATGTCTATTGCTTCAGCTATCAGCTCTCTAGTTAACTCAATTTTGAGGGTATTGAACAAAACTGTATCTTTATCTAACCCTTGGGAAAACCCATATGATGCTTCAGAATGAAAACCATCAATATTTTCAAAGTACTTAAACTAGCCAGCTCTCTAGAACAGTTTTGCACATTCAGGAAAGCTATTAGCCCAACCCATATAAGAAGGTTCGGCCCTGTTAGTTTTACCACTCCTCTTCATTTCTTTGCACTAAACCCTAACTGTATCTTTTTTTTAAATAATTGAAAACTATTTTGAAAATATTTCACTACAACAATAAAACTAGTAGCTGAGTAAAATCAGGACCATAAACTCGCAATTTCTTACTTGCCCCTATCAAAACTAACCCTCTGTCAATGCAAATCATGAATTAGTTAATGTTTTCTGTATCTGGTTGCATACCTGTCGCAATGATGGTTTAAAATGATGAATATGCGCTCTCATGTCCTCATACATGTCAGACAAACCTTCACAGTTACGTCTTCAATGGCCAAGATTACACCTAGTTCCTTTAATAATTTTGTCAAATTAAAAAAAAAACAAAAGTTGAACCCATGATCTTCTCGGCTTCTCATACGCCCATCAAACTCACCACTAGCTTTGAACAAGCTGGGAGGATGCACTATCATAAGTGTTTAAGAAATTTCCACTCTTCAAAATTTAAGACAGATGTGAATTACCTGCATAATCTTTACCTTCTCATGCACACATGTCGTAATGATTATTGAGGTCTATACACGTATCATTTTGGCTTTACAGATGTAAAAACTTCCATCATTTGCGATTTTGCAAAACTCACCACTTGATATTATAATTTTGTAGTGCCTAGACTTTCTTGTAGCGCTTTAGTTCACAGTCTTTCATTTTTGCACTACAAGAATCTACCTGATGAATATTTTTGACAAATGGCTTCAAATCAAAGGGTTAGGTAATATGACCAAACTTAGATTAAACCTTATGATAAGTTTTTTCAACTTTTCATAAATATATACACCTAATAAGCCCATTAAAACTATAAAACTAGTGAAATGAAGTAAATTGAAAAAGAAACAACATCAAATCAAATAAAAATATGCTCAAAATTTCTAATACCTCAAAACCAAGCTCAAAATTTAAAAGAAATGAGAAAACAATGCTTTGGGGAAAATAAAAAGCATGTAATCTAAAAACAAAATCTAGCTATAACACTCTCAATTCCAATTTTTTGGGTTAACACACAGTCACCCACAACAAGATATAGAACGTTTCATCCTCCACATGCCTCCTGCATGAACACATTAGCCTAACATTACATCCTCCCCATGCCTCCTGCATGAACACATTAGTGTAACATTGAATCCTTCCCATGCCTCCCATGAACACATTAGTGTATTGTTCCTCATCGTATCCCTCTGCATGCATCTACATTCCCCCTGCATGCTCTCGCCATATATTTCTCAACCCTTTCTCTGCATACTCAACTCCATGCATGAACCAACGTGTAGATGAGGGAACAACTAGCGTGAATGAGAACATGTGAATGAAAGAATGTGTGAGGATGAATTCCAAGAGGTATGGAAAAACTGGTGGAAATTTAGAGCAGTTGATATAACTATCCTTACGTGCAGTCATCCCCATGCTTCCATAACTGCAGGAAGTGACTTTCTCCACAAACTTCCCACATGCATTCAAAGATTGGGAAAACAATCAAGAAGGTAGATAATTGGTCATTTCAGGCAGATGGAAGGATTTGGGTGAATTCTCAAGTTAACACTTGGAAGCATAAATGGGGTCTTTCATAGACACCCTCTCATCTTCCCCTCTGGTGTAATCATAACCCCTTTGGTGATCCTTACATAGCCATGCTTGGACCATTTTACTATTTATGCACATCATATTTCCATACATTTTCAAGTCAGCGACATAAGCCAACCCTATGGATGCAATGCATGCAAATAATGACATCTCCTACGCTTAAAGACGTCGGAACATGTCTCTAACCTATCACACCATTCTACAAATTTTAAACTAGGTCTAGCGCTTGATTTTATCTTTTGTGGTTAGGTGGATTCATGAGGTGATTACATAAAAGTAAAACCATGCAAAATTCTTATGCAAAGATTTTCTTTCACTTTTCGCAAAATGCCCTACTTAAAGAAGAGATACAGGTCTGGTTCCTACTTATCCAAGACGACTAAATCCCAAGCAAAAAAATATAGAACTATATCTTCAAACCTATTGCAAGCACGTCATGAATTCAAAAACAAGAAATTTGAAAATGAAAATGACAAGATCTCTTTTCGAAAGAAAGACTATGATGACTACTCAAAACACCATATTTATCAAACTTCTTCCAAATGAAATAAGATGCACACAACACACATTTTATTTTTGTTTGAGAGTAAGAACACTTGCGAAGCAACTAGAATGTAAACACTTGAGAGTCTGTAAAACCAATAAAGTCTCTACCAACTCATACCTAAGATTGACTTAGACCTTTCTCTTTTTTTCAAAATAAAAAATGAGAACAATCTCAATTTAAACTATGAATAAACTAAGAGAAAATCCACTTTATTTCAAGTTGATCACACAATGTTCAAAGATCTAGATCTACACTTTATTTTCCAAGTTCTCCTTTAACCAAACTGAAAACTACAAGAAGCTCGTGATCCAATTCAACTAGTTCTTAGAGGTCTAACCTAACCAAGCCTAAATCTATTTCCAGATTTCAATTTAGGAATGAAAATACCATAAACAAGCCAGAACAGTCTCAGAAAACCAAAATATAAATTCCAATCTTGAAAAATACATTGGGATTAAAAACCTACCTGACACCGTTTCTTGAAGGTGTAGTACAGAGCGTTACTACTCCAACACCGTCTATTTCCAACAGGAACAAAGTGGTAGCAATGCTCTTTGTCCACTGGATTTGCATGGTGGCACCACTTGTTTCCTTTGTAGAAATTGTGGTGGCCGCTCTTAGTAAACTACCTAGGTGCGGTGGCGCTTGCAAAGTCCAAAACAAGACACAAGGAAAAAAAGAAAATGTTAATGTTCAATTTACTGGCATCAAATGATAATAAAAATAAAGGAAATAAAGCATATGAGTTAGATCTGGACAGATCTAAGCAAATCTGATCAATCTCAAATCAAATCCAACTAAACAACTAGTAGATCTTATCAACGAAGAAATTAAAGTTTGAAGCAAAGCAAGGACAAAGAATAATCAGAAGTTATAACACTCTCCCCAATATGGTCGCCATTTTTGTTATTGGAAATACTCACCTTCTGCGGATAGAATTTGTTTCCCTAGCCTGAAATACTCTAAGCTAGAACAAATGAGTCACAATCAAATGTCCTAGTAGCCTACCCTCCTGCACAGCAAAATGGACTTTTTTGGATTTAGTGACAGTCCATATTTTCTACATTTTAAGAAATTTTGTTTGAGGTGCTTTATATGTTCTTCATCAGACTGTGAAAACACTGTAATATCATCCAAGTATATCACAACAAACTTCTCTTTCTCCCCAACAAAGGCTATATCCATAGCCCTTTGAAAGGTAGCCCCAACATTCATCAATCTGAATGGCATTTTGTCATACATGAAGGTACCCCAAGGGGTAGTTAAGGTTGTCTTCTCTCAGTCATTTTGATGCATTGCAATATGGTTATACCCACAAAATCCATCCACCATTGAAATCCTCTGAGCACCCACCACCTTCTGCAAGATTTGCTCAATTTTTGGTAATGGATAATTGTCTTTCAGTGAGGGACTATTCAGATTACGGAAGTCTACACACAACCTTATGTCTCCATTCTTTTTCCTGACAGGAACTATTTTTTATACCCATGATGAGTATCTAAGAGGAATAATCATTTTTGCATCTAATAATTTTTTAACCTCTTTTTCTATGACAGGAAATAATGCAGGATTGATTCTTCTTAGTTTTTGTCTGAATGGTTTTACATTAGGATTCAAAGGAACTTTATCCTGAATAATACTAGTGTCATAAGTTTTTAAATCTTCGTATGACCAAGCAAAAATATCATATTCTTTCAACAACTTAATGTACCTATCTCTTTGCTCCACTGAAAGTGCTTTATAAATCTTCATTATCTTGGGCTTCTCCTTTGTACCAATATTACAATCCATAACATTCTCTTCTGAGGACTGCATAGCTAGTTTCAATGGAATGTCATCTTTTGAAAAAATCCTTTCAATGGGAACCAAACCCTTGGGAATAAAATTACCTTTCAGCTCAATAATTTTATGACCAGCAATTTCATTTTCTGAATATTCCTCAACATTTTCACTCCCATAATCCTGATTTTGAACAATTAAATAATTAGAGAACTCACCAGTCAACTCTAAGAATATCTTAATCTCCAAGCAATCTTCAAAAACCCTCCATTGTTTGATATTATCAGGAATTGAAGGTCTGTACCTGACTTATATGGGATACTTTAAATGAGTTGTTTTTGGAATCTTGAAATGAGTAGTTGCTAGAGCAAGTGAATCAGCAGTATGATTATGATCTCTGGGAATATATGAAATGTTAAATGCTATAAAGAAATTATCTATTATCTCCCAAGCCTCATTCCTATACACTTTCAACAAATCCTGCTTTACTTAATAATTGTCCCTCACATGCTGGACAACTAATTCGGAGTTGCCATAGACAGAAATTCGTTGAATGCCCATATCTTTTACAGCCTGTAAACCCAATATCAATTCCTCATACTCTGTTGTATTGTTTGTAGTTACAAACTCCAACTTATACATCAAACTTACTGATTCACCACCAAGGTAAATCAACAGAATACCTGCTCCTGCTCCTTCCTTGGATGAGGAGCCATTGAAATACATTTTCCACAACTCATCTTTTTGTTCCACAAAACATTTTATTGGTTTTTTCTTCTCAACCTATAACATGCCAGCTGTATTGTCATCACTGAAGTGTAACATGCAAGAGACCAAATCTTTTTCTACAGCATATAATGGATGATTTGTTGGATTTCTATCATCAGTAACAATGTAAGAAAATTGTAATTCTCTATACAACCTCCTATTCTCACCTCTAAAAATAGGAATTGTTGCGTATAACAAATCCATCTGCAAGGTACCCCCTACCTTCTTATCCCAAGACCTAGAAATTAGCATTCCAAATTAAGGAGCAATATCTACCACCACAACATCCATGATGACACTTTTCATAGGTAATTGTGTTAAATTTACCACCATATCGTTAATCACTCCCAAACATTTAACAACACTAGAATCAAATGCATATAAGTCCTGATAGGGTTTTATTATACTTAACCCTAAATCCTCCATAACTACCTTAGGCATCAAATTGTGAGAAGCACCAGAATCAAGCAAACAATTATGAATCATATGATCATGAATTGTCAATGTTATATAGAATGGTGGAGATGAATTTGAATCACTTTCAGTTTTATCAGCTAATGCAATACCAATGAAAATTCTAGGATGTTCTTCTTGTAGATTTAGTGTATCTGAAGGTATTTGACCAGCTGCTGAACCCATCATCTTTCAAACTAAATTTTTATAGCAAGGATTTTTTATCAACTCAGTAAAAGGCATTGGAATTTTAATTTTACACAACACATTTTCAAAATTAAAATTCTGCAGATTTTTATTCACTTCTTCAACTTCAATAAACTTTTCTGGATTTCCCTGATTCTGCCCTTTTTGTTGTGTTTGACTGCATGATTGTTTAGGAGGAAGAACTGCTTTATTTCTAGGGTTTTTAGCAACCAGCTTTGGTCCTGACCTTAAACCAATAGTCCTCTTGGGTTCATACTGGCATATCTCAACTATTACTTCAAGACCTAAATCATTCTCTGTCTGAAAAATATTTGCATCATAATATTCAGAATTTAAATAATCTTCTTCAGTTAAAAGACCTTCTATCAACAGTTCCCCAAATGATTTATGTCTTGATTTGTATCTTCAAACTGCTCATGTTCCTCTTCTTCTCCTTCATCAATGACATTGTTTTGGAGTGGTGGTGGCACCTTCTGATCTTCAGTTTCTCTTCTCTTCGTTTGTATATCATTATTCCTTCTTTCTCTGGGAATAAACCTAGGTGCAAAGTGGCGTCTAAACTGATTAGGGTTATTAGGGTTTATTTCCCCTTCTTGAGCAGGCTTGTTTGAATTCTTCTCCAATTCCAATTTGTTTAATTTTGTTGTTAAATTTTTTACTAATTTATTCATTTCATCAATTTTACTATCAGCTGATTGTGATGTTGAAACTACTGGAGTAGCCTCCATTTTACCCTTTCTGTCATAAATTTGCTGATCTAAATTCACTTTCAGTCTATTAGAAGCTAGGATATTGGATTCTACCTCTAATGCTACTTCTTGCATGTTCAATAGACTGATTGGTCTTGTTTCTCTTAGGTGTAAAGAAAATTAATGATCGAAAGCATTTGCATAGGTAATTTTTTCTGAAGTTTCAGAGGGTTAGATTTATGTCGGAATCCTACCATACATCTTGTTAAATCTTTTAGAAAAATATTCTATAGTTTCATCCTTCTTCCTCCTTAAGGCTCCAAATTCAGTAATATAGTAAGTGTGGTCCTTTGTATCACCCCATTTCCCCATAAATGCATCCTATAACTCCTCTATCAAGGTAATTGAATTTGCTGGTAGTTCTCTGAACCACTTCCTAACCTCCCCATCTAGACTTTGCACAAACACTCTCATCCATACATCTTTTGCTTCAATGTTTTGGTTGTCTGCATAGCTAAGAAAGGCATCCCAATGCTCTTCAGCAGTTGTTTCTCCCTACCCATTGAACCTTGGGAAATATTTTTGATAATCCCCTCCTAGAATGGCATTCAATGGTTGAGGAAGGACTAATGGTGCATACCTAGCTCCCACCATTCTATCCATCATATCTAGAGGCTGTTGAGCTACCATTGTGAAGCTACTAGGGTTTCATGAAGGCATAGGTTTGTTTACTAGACTGGTACTGGGTTGAAAAAGGATTTTACTGGTTTTGAATTGAAACAAAGGGATCTTTCCAGGACTCTAAGTTTTTTCCTTTTTAAAGGACTGAAGATCAGTAAAGATTTGAAAACTGCTAACATGTATAGAAGGTGTTAACCATGATGAATCTTGTTTTTCTTCTTTAGAAAGTGGAAAGGATGACAATAGGTCAAATTGATTAGGGTTACATAAAGCTGGGGATGAATATGATTTTTTAATTTTCCTAGCTTCTTTCAAAATTTTCTCTGGGTCTGAGACACCCAGGTGTAATGGTGAAGTAGGTCTCCTTCTTGTCCCAACCTTCCTAGTAGCCACTGTGGATATTGTCTGGTGAAATGTTGTCTAAATGATTTGATGGTTTTTTTCACCTCTCAAAACCAGTTGAATGATAAAAACCCAGGGAATTTATGCAAAATTTTCTATGGGTCTGAGACACCCAGGTGTAATGGTGAAGTAGTTCTCCTTCTTGTCCCAACCTTCCTAGTAGCCACTGTGGATATTGTCTGGTGAAATGTTGTCTAAATGATTTGATGGTTTTTTTCACCTCTCAAAACCAGTTGAATGATAAAAACCCAGGGAATGTATGCTTCAGCTTCGTCCCCAGCAACGGCGCCAAAGATGTTAGTGCTAGAAATTTTTCCAAACTACTAGAAGAACACACCAACACAATCTCTAAAATAAAACAAAGTAAAACTGTCTTTTTGTATTGTTTTGTTTGAAAATTTCATAAACAAGAGGGTAGCATCAAACAAGCCAAAACAAGTACTAAATCATATAAAGATAAGGGACTGAGATGAATCATATATAACAAATAAACTAGAAAGAGTAAATACAAGTGACTGAGTTCCACCCACAACCTACAAGCATTTCATGAGTAAAAAATTATACAAGAAACGAAATTTCACATTGAATGATTTAACAAACCAGTAATGAAACCGGTAATGAAGATAATAAGGGCTTATCAGTGATATATATCATAATCAGCCTGGAAAATTACATGAGAGTTTGAATCTTAGCTTGGTACAGTAGCTCCTGAGCCTCCCCTTGCACAAAACTCAAACCCCACTACCATGTAATATCTTTCTTTTATCCTCGTTCCATCCCAAAAATAGTTACTTAACTACATAACTAAATTTTAGGTTAAGTTCTCGAAACTGCTACTAAAATGATTGTTTTTCAAAATAAACTATTAACTTTACAAAAATTAACTATAGGACACCTGTCAGTAATGATCTTTAAATATTTTTCGGTGCCTCAGCCAGAAGTTTTATCCCTCCCAGATATTGTGATTTCCTTCTAGTCCTTTTTTCTTCTACTTCCAAGTCTTCAACTTTCCTTGACAGTTCTTGATTCTGCTGAGTCAAATCCTGGATTTTCTGGTTCAACTCCTCAAATTTTCCTTTAGTCTGCCTCTTCCTTTTTAAAGATTCCTTTGAAACCACAAACAGTTCCTGGTAATGTGTGTTAATATCTTCAATATATTCCCTTAATCTCCTATTTTCCATGACCAAACCCTCATTAGTTTCATTCAGAAAATCGATTTGATACTTATACTATTTAACAGTCTTCTGAAGATTTTCATTTTCTGAGTCTATGCATTTTCCTTCTTTAAATGAGGAAGCTTTCTCTGATAACCAGGGGATATTCAGTTTCTTTAAAATTGCATCATCATCCTCTTCATGCTAATCTGCTACTGCTACAGGAACCTTTTGAGACCTATCTCCTTTAATACTGGAATCTTTTGACTATTCTTTAACTTTGTTTTTTACTGAAGATGATTTCACAGTCAATGAATCCTCTTTCTTACTATCTACCTGCTGAGAATTCAGGTCTTCATATTCTTCCAAATCTTCTCAAGATGAGGAGTCTTCTATTACAATAATTTTGTCCTTCATCAATCTAGGGTTTAAAATTCTTTTCATGTTAAGTATTAGCTTATTCTTTTCTCTTGTTTTGGGTCTCCAATTTGATTCTCCTATCATTGCATAAGACTTCCCACGAAACTTTATATTGGAAATTTGTATACCTTCATTGTTTAGTTCAACCACCGACTTTCATTTGAGATTTTTACTTGGAATTTGTATGTTCTCAGCTTCAAGCTTAGATGGAATAAAAACATCTGCTATGTTTTCTTGAATATCAGTGAAACCTTGATCATGTTCAACAGATTTCTTTTCTTCTTCCTGTTTCAAAACTGTTGCCTGGACTTCCTCTACATTTTCAAAAACTTCTATCTGATTACACTCATAAATCTCTCTTTTCTCTTCACATGCAAGTTCTTCGAGCTTCTGAGTTGAAGACTCCTCTTGAACATTTTCTTTTACTAACTCAGCAATGACTTCCTTCTTTAATCATTTGACCAAGATGTTAAGTTTGTTCACCTGTCTCTTTTTTTACTGGTCCTCTTTTTCACTATGAAACCCTGACTAGAACAAGAAGTAGTCCCAAGTTTTACCCTTTTTCTGAAGCACAGTGCAAATGATTAGTTTTATTAGTCCATGGTGGAATATAGATTACTTGGTATGATATTTATGTCCTTTTACCCTACTTGACATTTTCTGCAGGCTCTTTAGAAAAAAAAGGGAAGATTCATCCTGGACTCTTGGTTTAGATGCTGTAGAAATGTGATGTGATACTTGAAGACAAAAGCAAATCTACCTTCACAAGTGATATAACTCTGTAAAATCCTGATAGGCTCCCTCCACTCAGGTTTGAAATTTTGTGCATGCATGCCCTTTCCCCAATCTGCTTCAACCTCAGGCAATAGGAAATCCTTTGAATTGAAGGTAAATGGCACTTTCTTCAACCAAAATTCACCCTCATTTGCAATGTCTATATTTTCAGCTATCAGTTCTCTAGTTAACTCAATTTTGAGGGTATTGAACAAAACCGTATCTTTATCTAACCCATGGGAAAACCCATATGATACTTCAGAATGAAAACCATCAATCTTTTCAAAGTACTTAAACCAACCAACTCTTTGGAACAGTTTTGCACATTCAGGAAAGATATTCTCCCAACCCATATCAGAAGGTTTGGCCCTGTTGGTTTTACCACTCCTCTTCATTTCTCTGCACTAAACCCTAACTATATCTTTCTTTCAAAAATAGTTGAAAACTATTTCGAAAATATTTCACTACAGCAATAAAACTAGTAGCTGAGTAAAATCAGGACCATAAACTCGCAATTTCTTAATTGCCCCTATCAAAACTGACCCTTTGTCAATGCAAATCATGAGTTAGTTAATGTTTTATGTATATGGTTGCATACCTATCACAATGATGATTTAAAAGGCTGAATATGCTCTCTCTTGTCCTCATACATGTTAGACAACCCTTCACAATTTTTCCTCAATGGCCATGATTACACCAAGTTCATTTAATAATTTTCTCAAAATAAAAAAAAAAAACAAAAGGTGAACCCACGATCTTCTCAGCTTCTCATACACCCATCAAACTCGCCATTAGCTTTGAAAAAGATCTCAGGATGCACTATCATAAGTGTTTAAGAAATTTCCACTCTTCAAGATTTTGGATAGATGCGATTTACCTCCATAATCTTTACCTTATCATGCACACTTGTCGTAATGATTATTGAGGTCTATACACGTATCATTTTTCCTTTAGAGATGTAAAAACTTCTATCATTTGCAATTTTGAAAAACTCACGGCTTGATATTATAATTTTTAGTGCCTCGACCTTCTTGTAGCGCTTTAGTTCACGGTCTTTCCCTTTTGCACTACAAGAATCTGCCTGATGAATATTTTTGACAAATGGATTCAAAACAAAGGGTTAGGTAATATGACCAAACTTGGATTAAACCTTATGAGAAGTTTTTTCAACTTTTCAGAAATATATACACCTAACAAGCCCATTAAAACTATAAAACCAATGAAGTAAATTAAATTGAGAAAGAAACAACATGAAATCAAATAAAAATATGCTCAAAATTTAAAAGAAATGAGAAAACAATGCTTTGGGAAAAATAAAAAGCATGTAATCTAAAAACAAAATCTAGCTATAACACTCTCAATTCCAATTTCCTGGGTTAACACACAGTCACCCACATCAAGATATAGAACATTTCATCCTCCACATGCCTCCTGCATGAACACATTAGCATAACATTACTTCCTCCCCATGCCTCCTGCATGAACACATTAGTGTAACATAGAATCCTTCCCATGCCTCCCANATTCTTCCTCATCAAATCCCTCTGCATCAATCTACAATCCTCCTGCATGCTCTCTTCATATATTTCTCAACCCTTTCTCTACATACTAGACTCCATGCATGAACCAGCGCGTAGATGAGGGAACAACTAGCGTGAATGAGAACATGTGAATGAAAGAATGTATGAGGATGAATTCCAAGAGGTATGGGAAAACTGGTGGAAAATTAGGGCAGTTGATATAACTGTCCTTAGATGCAGTCATCCCCATGCTTCCATAACTGCAAGGAGTGACTTTCTCCAGAAACTTCCCACATGCATTCAACTATTGGGAAAACAGTCAAGAAAGTAGATAATTGGTCATTTCAGGCACACGGAAGGATTTGAGTGAATTCTCAAGTTAACACTTGGAAGCATAAATGGGGTCTTTCATAGACACCCTTTCATCTTCTCCTCTGGTGTAATCATAACCCCTTTGGTGATCCTTACATAGCCATGCTCAGACCATTTTACTATTTATGCACATCATATTTGCATACATTTTCAAGTCGGCAACAGAAGCCAACCCTATGGTCCAATAAAAAATTTACATCATATATGCCTATCCATTCACTAGTCGGTGCTTGGCCTTGAGCTCTGCACTAGGAATCCATACTAGCACATTTACATGATTTTGGTCAAATACATTCCAATTCAAAATTGGGGACAGTACATACCCTCCCTCTTGGAATAACACCATCCTCGATGTTCTCTTTTATTTTCAACAAGGTTCTATGCCCTTGTCTTAGCTGCATTTGCAATTCCTTCACCTTGCAGTTGTTCACATGATTTCTTTGTTTTTATGCTTCAGCATCCATTAACGTTATATAGGAAAAAGAGTTGTAAATTCACAATCCATTAATATTATTTATGCTGAAGCATAAAAATAAAGGAATCATGTGAATCCATAGCATCTTCCTTCAACATGTCCTCCTAACACAATTCACAATCGGTCAAATAGTCAATCACATTTTGGTATTGGAAATAATCACCTTCTCGGGACAGAAGTTGTTTCCCCAGCCTGAAATACTCTAAGCTAGAACTAATGAGTCACAACAATGAAAATAACTTCCCCTAAGATAGATAGATGCTTGGAATTGAATCTTTTACCTATCATACAATGTGATGTGCTAGTCCTTTGGAATGCTAGATCTCCAAGGGTTCACCTGCATGAAACACACAACCAAAGCATATACAAGATCAAAGCACCAAATACAATCTATAATCCTATGTTGATGACTAAGGAATTCAACAATGAAACAAGTGATTAATACACAATATGATTCATGGGAAAGGAACTTTCATTGCATTAATAGAATAAGAGAGGGAAACTACAACAAAGAGCCTTAGTGTTGAGAATTCTCTTCTTAAGCAAAACCTTGCCTCCAAATATTAAAACTTGTCCACCTAGTGCTCACTCTCCTTGGCTAGATTTGGCCAAAGTTTTGATGTTGTAGCATAATCTTCCTACATTTACCCATGGGGAGTGAGCCAATACTTATAGCCATGGGAGGATAGGTATGGTTGAGATTCTCATGGGTGAGGTGGAGGGGAGATCCTACAAGGATGGATCTCTAGCCCATATGGTCCAGGAGTCTAGGGATGAGGCCGCCATAAGCTAAGATTCGAGAAGCTTCATGAAACTTCTCTTTTTAGCTTTAAAACTCGAGCATCACTCTTTGTCAACTAAGACAGAGCATTACCCATAGTGCACCGCTCATTGTATAAGGGCATATGCGGTGATGGCGCTGATTTTTGTTCATGGAAAACAGGCGTTACGTATTGGGGTAACGCACATTGTCCTTAAGAAAAGCGTGGTGGTGAATAAAGGCATGAAATCATTGGTCCTGGTCCAAGTTTAACTTCGTAACTTGGGGATTTGAGGCAATTTTTTATGCTTGGTTCTTAGTATGTGATGATGACAACATAATGTCCTCTAAAACATGAGGCTAGAGGGATAGAATAGGTGAAAGTTTGTAAGAACAAATTATCACTTCGAGGCAAGAGTTCATTGATTGGATATCTTCAACAACCTAACCCATCCTGCAGTACATTAACACTTTGATTCATATCCATATGATTCTCATCATGGTTGCGGACCAATACAAAGCTAATCCATGTGAGGTACAAACAATCATGGCTACTAGAATACAACATATATCCATGTTAAGACTACTCAAACTTGGACACAGCTACCAGACATACAATGTAGATCTATGTCATACAGACGCAAATTTGAGCACAACCACGACCATACAAATGTGGATCCATGCTAGGACTCATACAAATACTTCATTGCAACTTGGGGAAAGCAATGAATACTCAACAGATACCCAGCATCTTCGTCTTGTCTTCAACAAAGTATGATTCTATCCATGTGATTACAATGTCTTGATGTCGAACATGGTAGAAACTACTTAGTTACCGATCAATGATGAGAACCATTAACAAGTGTGAGGGAGATCACCATTGATGTTGATGATTCCCATGGTACCGTAGTACATTCCTCCGAATGTGAATAGATGATTTGATGTTGAACACTCGATTGAATCTTTTGATTAAAGTTCAATGATGTAAACCTATGTCGAAAGCAACAGAATCTATCATTAAGGCAAACAGATATCATGGTACTACTTTGTTTCTCAAACTAATTCCTGGATGATGAGCTAGATTTGACAGGAATAGTCTCGTCGAAGGAAGGCCATGATGAATCCCACATCAGCGACACGAAACTTGGAACAAAGTTCTAGAATTTGAGTATGATGTAAACATAGGACAGACTCAAAGGTAACTAACATAGGTAATTTTGACTACAAATGCAAAATATCAACATGATTTTCCTTTGAACATAGGGCAGCACGACCGAAGACTTGGCAGCATTGACTTGATGAGGCGGTTACCAAGACATAATGCAAGGATGGACGATGAATTATTTGAAAGACTCAAAGGAGTGACATGACTCATGAAATTGGATCGACTTGGAAGCAAGATGAATACTCAGTTGACTAAATGAAATGCAAACAAGTGCCATGTTCAAAAGTGACTACAAACTCCTATTATTGCAAATGAAATACGGTTCCCTTCCCTTACTTTTCCCATCATGATTGATGAGTGCCTCTATTTTTTTTTATGAGTTCAAAGAGAGTAACAAACACTTGTTGTAGCTTATTATAGGATAACTCCATTTTCACATGTTTTACAAACCTGAGAAAGGAGGACTTCATTCCCATAAGAGGGTCTCTCGGTGTTTAGTTTAACAAGTCCATTGAAAGTAAATGTGGTATTGTTCACATTTAGAGAATCTAAACGAAACGAAAGAAGACAACAAAAGGTATTTTTTCCTACAATTTAGTCTCTAAGGCCCGAAAAATCACACAATAATACCTTAGAGAACTCTTCTATTCGATGACTAGAGTATTCTTTTTTTGTAATTTAGTCAATCCGAACCAAAAAAGGGGTAAACTACCATCGGAAAGATGAATCTTCGGGTCCTTTTATGAGCATGAAGAAGACAAGTTCACTTGACAATATTTTCACATTTTTGGAGTCGGAAAAGAGCTTAAAGAAGACTCCATTAGGGTTTCTATTCATGAAAAGGAGTTTAACAAGACTGAAAAACAAGTAAAATATGATTCAGAAATTTAGTACTAGGTTTAACGAGCACGACTAAGTTTTTGAAAATAACGTTAGGAGATTTTTTCGTTTTGTGTGAGGATGAAAAAGTCAAAAATAAACTCATTCATAACCAAAAATTCAATCCCTCCATATCCTGCAAGCTTCAAAATTACCATTAGATTCCAAAAATATTAAAAACTAGGTTTTATAGACTATTTGAGGGTAAATATTTAACAAAGAATTAAAATAATGTAATAAAACCCAAAAATATTTGAATAAAAGCTATTAAATAGTCAAAAAGACTTACCATTTTCATTTTTACTATTTGGACAACATTATGAGCCATTTAGGGTGTAGATTTTAGACAAAGATTGTGAAGCCATCAGTCCATCATTTTCAGAAACGTCAGTTCCAGGTAAATCCTAAACTCATTCCCAATCTTTTGATGGTTTCTCTTTTCCATTTCATGCTATTTTTAGGGTTTTATGAGCATTTACCCAAAAAGAAAATGCGCCCACTAGCTAATGCACTTTTCCTTTTCGGGACAGGCGGTGCCTGAGTGACACCACACATTTTCCTATAGAAAAGGGTGGTGGCACCACTCAATCTTAACGGGAGACAGGCAGTGCCACAAGTTTCCCTAGAACGTAGTGAAAATGAGCCAAAAGAATGAATTTTAAGTATTTCAAATTTGTTGGATTTGTACTCTAATGCTTCATTTTAAACTTTTGGCAAGCTATCTTCAGCAAATATGATGATCTGGAAGGAAAGAGAGCATGAGCTCGATGACATAAGAATCGGGAATGACGCTGGTACTGTGGCTGCTTTGTGTGGGTGTGGGCTCTTGAAATTATTCAATGTTCCCAGCATGAGGTCACAAGCAAAGCAATTGAAGTACATTATCAAGGAATGGAATCCTGAGCAATAGTACTTTGAGGTAGGGGATCATGTTTTGACACTGGAAGTATAGGACATCTACTTCCTTATAGGTTTATCCTGGTGGGGAGCGCCCATTTCATTGACTCGTCCTCGTGGTGGGGAAATCACCACACACGGTCTTATTTATCACTACTGCTTTCCGAGTATCCAAATGTGAGGAAATAAAATACCTATCAAGGATGTCATGGATCTACCTTTGCGCATACTCTTCACCATGCAGCGCATCTCAGGGATCCAAGGGGCTCACCAAGCATCTCGTGCACACATGCTCTATGTCATAGAGGCAGTGGATCCCACGGTCTTCAACTGGGAAGAAGCCCTACTTATTACTCTGAAGGAACAACTGACTAAATGTCGGAGAGGAGAGTTGAAGTTGTTTGGATACGGAACTATCCTGGTGTCCTTTTTCTTCGAGAGAGTACCACACCTGAGGCCACAAGTGGCCTTCACTGAGTTGAGGGCATGGGACCCTCGTATGCTGTGTTAGGTGGATATAATGGCCCGCCATGGTGGCGGAGGATCTAGGGTAAAGTGCAAGACCGCATTCTTCCTATGGTTAGATGATCAGCTCCTCATGATTGAGTACTATGTGTATGTCGATACCGACTTCAGGGGATATCCATATCTGGCCCTACCAGCAGATGCTTAGTGGGTTGATATGGGTGAGTAAGACACTAAGACATTGATGTTTTTATATTTTATGTTTTATGATTTTTATGTATGTTAACGAGACCTGGGATTGGCACATCCTGGGGGCTCATCTCCAATCGATAGACGAGAAGGGCCACACTTTTTTCATAAAGGAGATGACGAGATGACCGAGCTGGAGGAGAACCTCAGCCCATTGACACTGGATATCCTAGACATCATTGTGGATGACCTTTGTATGAGGTATCAGAGACACACCACGGGAGTCTCGGGTCACTTTAGAAGCTTGTTACATAGAGTGGCAAGAGTTTTCATGTGTTAGCATGAGCACCATTAGGATCTCACACGATGTAGACACTAAAAGCTATCCGGCTTCAGTATTTTTTTTTATTTTGTATATCTGAAAGCCAGTGTGCTTCAGTCGGGGTCTCGATACATTTTTTTGTAAACACACTTTATATATATATATATATATATATATATATATATATATACACACACATAGAATTATTGGAGGCCTCTCTGTTTTCAATCATGGAATGATATTTATATGAGTTGTATGTCTTTTTACTATTTATGTTTATTTATAATGAACCATGTCTTTTAATTATCAAATGTTATGAATGATCAATATACCAATCCAACATGTAATTGGATAATGAATCCGCAACTATGTTACAATATATAGGGATATGCTGATAAGTAATAGTCTCAATGACCTTTCCAACAGACATACTCTCCGAAAGAGACAAAGAAGCATCAGGTTCTGAATGGCATAAACATTATTTAAATTTGAAACCACTAGCTGAGAGTCCATGAAGACTACCAAATGATCAATGTCTCAATATGCAACTTCAAGTAACAAACCTATCATCGTATGATACTCGACAATGTTATTGGTGGCTAGACCTATACAAACTACACCTGAACTAACTAGGTCATCGGATTGGGAATATAATACCCAGGAGGCTGAAGCAAGGTTCAGGGTGTGATGGCAAGCACCATTGGAAAAAACATAGAAGGCCATTTGATTTGTAGAATCAAAACATGGGATAAACAGTATTGACAAGAACTCAAAACAACATTTAAATAACAAACCCACACTAAAAGCCAATAAATGTACATATATATAAGGCACGAATGCAAAAGATATCTCAAGAATAGTACCTTTTCAAGTACAACCCATTGCGAGGTTACCCAAAAGGTATCCCGTCATAGTCAACAAGCTCATAGGCCCGTTTTTCTAAGACTTTGCTCACAGTAAAAGGACCATACCACATTGATTCAAGCTTCCCCTTCCCAATTTTGTCATGCTTCTAATCGTAGTTCAAAACTAAATCTCCTTCATTAAAAACACGAGGTTGAACTGATTTATCATATTGGACCTTAATCTATTTTTTATGCGACTCATTAGCCAAGGAAGCATCTTGTCGAGTCTCATCAAGGTTCAAAATATAAATGAAACGTTCATCTTCGGTAGAAGTGTTGGGTAGAAGCTCAACTGCAATATTGAGTGATGGAATTTCACACTCGATAGATAGGAAAACTTCCAGTCCGTAGACTAATTGAAAAGGTGTAAAACCAGTTGTTGTTTTGACCGAAGTTCTATAATCCCATAGTGCGGAAAAGAGAGTAAAGTGCCAATTGGATTTATGATCTCCAACCATCCTACGAAGCATAGTCTTCAAGACCTTGTTAATGGCTTTGACCTTGCCATTATCTTGTGGATAGTAAGGGGTTTATTTTTCATGACGAAAACCCAACTTGGTACTCATCTCAGCCATCATCTGATTACGGAAATGAGATCCATGATTAGTTACTATGTCTTGTGGAACTCCAAACCTAGCTATGACGTGATTAAATAGAAAGAGGGTGGAAGTCTTACCATCCTTTGCATATGTAGGCATTGCCTCAGCCCATTTCGTGAAATAATCCACAACTACGATGATGTAACCATGCCCCCCAGCTGAGGTAGGCTTACAATGCATGAAGTCAATCCCCCATTTGGAAAAAGGGCCAATGGCAATGACGGGGTGTAACGGAGTAGGGTGGGTGTGCTTTTTGGGATAGAAAAGCTGACAGGGTGGGAATTTTTTAACCAGTTCATGATCATTTTTAAATATTGAGGGCCAAAAATACCCAGCACAAAGGATTTTTTGAGCTGTAGCCATCCCAGAAATATTACCACCACGTGCTCCATAGTGAAAGTCATTCATGACTTGTTCACCCACATCATGAGTAAGTCATCGTCGAACGATAGAGTCAATACCACGCCAGTATAAGGTGTCATTAAGAATGAGGTAATATTTAGCATGTTGAGGAATGCACCGATGATCGTCATGGAATAGATTGGGCTGAAATATTTGGGTTTGGAGATATATGATCAAATCTCCATACCATGGATCAGTTGTGCTTATCAGGAACAAAAATTCATCTAGAAATGAATCATTGCAATCAACGTATGTGAGAGCACAGGGAAGGTCACACATCAACTCCGTGAAGACCAGGGGATTCTTGGAAGTGTTCTTGGAAAATTCAAGATCAAATTCTTGTAAGATAACAATCCAACGCAAATATTTTCCTGCTAGTACCTGACGGGTGAGAATATAGTACATAGGGGTTTGATCTGCAAGCACAGCAGTGGTGCAAAGTAAGATGTACTGAGGGAAACGTTGCACAGCGATGACTGTATCCAAAGCTAGCTTCTCCACATGTGAGTAGTGAGTTTCAAATTCAAGGAGACTCTTACTCAAATAGTAGATCACATGTTCTTAGTCGTTCGTATCTTCCTGCACTAAAACCATGCCAATGGTGGTAGTGGAGGCGACAATGTAAAGCAAAAACTATTTTGAATAATTCAGGGGGTGAAACACAGGTGAGTTTGTTATAGCATGTTTCAAAATCTCTTTATAGTGTGTTATAGTATGAATTATCAAAATCTCTTTGAGCCTAATCATCCCACAAAAATGGAGTTCTCTTTTTCAAGAGATGCATATAGCCATGTGTTTTCTCTGCAAAATTGCATACAAAACGATGAAGAAAGTTTTCCTTCCCTTGCAAAATTTGGAGTTCATTAATGTCTAACGAATGTGGTAAGGCCATGATAGCAGCGATTTTTAAGGGATCAATTCAAATCCCATCCCTAGAAATAATGAAACCAAGTAAGCGTCCAGTCTCAACACACAAAAAAAACACTTGTGTGGATTGAGCTGAATATGGTAATGACGGTATCGAAGGAAAATGTGTCTAAGATTCCCTGAATGATCTTCCCAACCCTTGAATAATCAGGGAGGTCATCCAAATACGGTTCCACTATGTGTTTTATATCATGAAAAGCATAAGAAATAGCTCATTCGAAGGTAGCTCCAGCGTTCTTCAAATCGAAAGGTAGCTTCCGATAAGCAAATGTTTCCCATGGGAAAATAATTTTCATTTTGTGGTGGTCGATAGGTAAGATCTCAATCTGATTATAGACAGAAAATCCATCCATAAAAGAAAAAATGACACTTCCAGCATAGTTATCGATGATCTGATCGATGTGAGGGGTAGGAAAGTTGTCCTTTGGAAAAGATTTATTCAGGTACCGAAAATCGATACAAACCCTAATAGTGCCTTGTTTCTTGGTGACAGGAACAATATTAGATACCCACTCGGTTAAAGGCACGGGGTAGATAAAACCATCTTTTAAAATTTTCTCAACTTCAGCATTAATGGTTGTAGCTTTTCTTGGGTGGACATGGAGAAGTTTTTGCCTAATAGGTCTTTTCATTGGGTACATATTGATCTCATGTACAACAATAGATGGATCAATCCCAGGCATTTCTTCTTAAGTCTAGGAAAAAACATCGTGAAATTCCTTAAAAAGAGATCGATATTCCTCAATTTTCGTTGTTGAGCAATTCTAGCCTATGTGGATATGCTCAACAACACCTGTCTTAACCAATATATTGAGGGGAATTGTTTTGGTGATGTTGCATAAATTCCATTCAGAATCAACACCTTGCAATAAAACAAGCATTTGTGGATGATCAACTGTATAGGAACTTATCAGAGAAACAAAATCTGAATCTACCGAATTGGCATTAGGAAGAAATGACGATCGATGATGAGAGTCTTCCCATAAAGATTCATCTATACTCATGATCTCCATAATAAACTCATCCGATGGAAAATTCTATGAGAGATATTTTTTAGTCGGGATTCTCAATCTAGTACGTAGGGCAGATGGTCGCCAGATTTGTTATTGGAAATAATCACCTTCTGCGGATAGAAGTTGTTTCCCTAGCCTGAAATACTCTAAGCTAGAACAAATGAGTCGCAACAATGAAAAGAACTTCCACTAAGATAGATAGATGCTTGGAATGGATTCTTTTACATGTCATACAATGTGATGTGTCAGTCCTTTGGAATGCTAAATCTCTAAGGGTTCACCTGCATGAAGCACACAACCAAAGCATATACAACATCAAAGCACCAAGTACAATCTATAATCTAATGTTGATGACTAATGAATTCAACAATGAAACAAGTGATCAATACACAATATGATTCATGGGAAAGGAACTTTCATTTCATTAATAGAATAAGAGAGATAAATTACAACTAAGAGGCTTAGTGTTGATAAGTCTCTTCTCAATCAAAACCTTACCTCCAAAGTTTCAAACTTGTCCACCTAGTGCTCACTCTCCTTGGCTAGATTTGGCCAAAGTTTTTATGTTTTAGCATAATCTTCCTCCCTTTACCCATGGGGGGTGAGACAATACTTATAGCCATGGGAGGATAGGTATGGCTGATATTCTCATGGGTGAGGTGGAGGGGAGATCCTACAAGGATGGATCTCGAGCCCAGGTGGTCCAGGAGTTTAGGGATGAGGTTGCCACAAAGCTAGGATTCAAGAATATTCGTGAAAAATCTCTTTTTAGCTTTAAAACTCGAGCACCGCTCTTTGTCAACTAAGACAGAGCGTTACCCATATTGCACTGCTCATTGAATAAGGGCATGTGGCGGTGGCACCACTTTTTGTTCATGGAAAACAGGCTTACACATTGGGTAATGCACATTGTCCTTAAGAAAAGCGCGGTGGTGAACAATGGCATGAAATCATTGATCCTGGTCCAAGTTTAACTTGGTAACTTGGGGATTTGAGGAAAGTTCAAATGTTTGGTTTTCAGTATATGATGATGATGAGAAATATGTGTAACAAATTTAATAATTAATATCAAATCTAAATTAATAAATATGCCTCCTACAAAAATTAAATTTACTCAGACAAGAGTCCATGCTCATATCGTTTGGCTCTAGTAAGTTGTACCACACTCTCCCTACAGATTTTCTCCAACTAACATAGCCTGTACATCCACTTACCACATGTCTTCTTGATATAATTCACAGACTGCCAAACAATCATTAACAATTATTAACAAAATATTTAGATTTAAAATTTATAACTTTGTTTTCCTACTAAAATCAATTTTCATAACCATGAGATCCATCTCATAGCATTTGGATTTTGAACACTGTGTATTTTAGTCTTCCCTGTGGACTTACACTCATTTCCATACCCAAGACAAGCCTACCTGCGATCCGTAACTTCCAATCAGCCAAACAACTTGTGAGTAACCGTGCATATAATCTTTTCATTGTAGCATTTACAACAATCACTGGACTAACATTAGAATTATAACACACAATAATTTGAACAATATCATCTTCCAATGTCTCAATTACAGTGATATGCATTCACTTAGATGCATCATTATCGTAATAAAATTGCATGGTACAACCACATTATTTATGCAATCAAATAAACTTTTAATACCCATTGACTACACAGTAATATCCTCTCATGCAATGTTGTCCTCCCAATAAATCATTTCTGGTAGCAATCAACCATGACTACCTCCTTCGGGAAACTCTTTCCCTGCATTCACAACAACTCATGAAATGATCTCATAATTGTCAACAATTCTATCATCTCAACTATTAGTGAATTGCAATGAAATATATATCTCAACCATGAATTCACACATTGCATCTCACGCATGTACACGCATGCATGCCTAAACATGGATTTACATGATCCTTTAATGCACATTCACCCGCTGCACCCTTGCATTGATTCATGGATACCATAATGTCATGTTCTGCAATCCACCATGATGTTTTGGAAGGTCTAGCTAATGCCTCAATACAATACCCAGCCATCTCCCCACTCACTTGGTTAACTACTTGGGTTCCTTCCTTTTTCACCCGAACACAACATCATAATTTCACTCACTCCCTGCTTGTTGGAAAAGAGTCTTCATCGCAGATTCACACCAATAGGGAGTCCATGGATTACTTGTGTAGAATTATAGCATTACCATCTCCAACCACATTGTGGCCTTACCCATGGCTATCTCATATGGAATGCACTACCACAACATGAACATAATTCCTCATTTACTTTAGTTATTAAATTCATAATCCACATACGTGCATAGCATGATGTTAATTCATATAGATGAATTCAATCTCTAAACAATTAGAGGGAATAAGGCTCATTGCCCTTACTATCCCATGCCTCACCATACTCGGTGAGATAACATTCACATAAATGCATCCAAGATCACATGCAAACAAATTTATGAGGATTAAAATATCACTAGATGGATTCTTACCCAATCATTGTTCAACATTTATGCAAACAGCATAAACAAACAATTACCTGCATGGCTACCAACATGTCTAATGTTACCTAATCAATTGGTCACTTACCAAGGATTAACCAATCCTTTCACAAACATCTTGATCCTAGATTTTTGTCCCAACTCTCTTCACAATATTGTTTGTCACATGCAATGGCATCATCAACATCTTCAACCATGCTTCTATGGTCTTTGTTCCTATAACCATTACTATCAACAACAATAGTTATCATCAGTGGCTCATTGCATATGTAAAGCCTCATTTCTTTTACTAATATGAAATATCATATGCATGCACAAACATATTCACATGTACTATGCAATTATGTCACTAATTCCTAGCCATTTCATCTATCTAATCTCTTGCATTTCCAATATTCATATGCCATAATCTCTATATATAAAACTCATAAATTATAGTTATAACAGCAAGAGAAGAGTTGTGGAATTCTGCCTTTCCAATTCCTCATCATAGCATGGAATTATTATTCCATATCATAGTTGATACAATTTCATGGCCTCTCTGGCAAACACACAAGGGTTCATTAGTTGTGATTTTCTCACCAAGCAACAATTCAATACATACACTCATGTATGACATTTATACTTGCTACTTTCTAAGCATGCAATTATGATGCAATAATAGAAATAGTTTAAGGTGAGAAATTTTCCTTTTTATCAAGGTTGCTTTATGGATATCATTCTCCAACTTTTGTTGCAACCATATTAGTAGCCCCATGTAGCTTTCCTTGGCCACTACAACAGCTTCCAATGCACTTTGTCACCTTTCCTTGCTGCTCCAATTGCTATGAGCAATTCCGACCAAGACCAATTAACTTTTCTTGGACTTCCTGGTACATACCAATGCTACAATTTATCCCATTCCAATTCCACATAGAGTCTTGCTTTCAAGGTCTATCATGTGCCCTTGTGCCTCATTCAGCTATGAGACCTTGTTTCCTTTTCCACGGGAATAATTGTCGTAATTCTAAACCACACATGGGAATGCATCATCCCCTAATTAGCAGCCTTTGAATGGTCACTCAGTCACTATCATGAACCACATGACAATCCACTTACTGGAATGTCCTATTCATGTTAGTGACAACTTCTTTTATCATGCATGCACTTTCCCACAAGGATTATTTAACCGTCACCTTTGAAAAATGCATGTCCTTCACCTGTTGACCTATTCCATACCTTGTTGATCATGCACTTATGGAACACAATATCCATAACTGACAATCAAGAGATCTCATGGCTCTTCCTTGCAATTCAAATTGCTCATACTAGTAAAAATAATACCTTGGATGTATTCTTATCCAAGGCACCAATGTCCATTATTGGTGACTTTTTCTCTCAATAAGGGCATCCACAATCCCTCTATGAAATTCACATTGCACATTATGGACATTGAGAATGCATTGCATTAATTATGGCTAAGGAACCATCAACTCACTGTTGGCTCTCGTTTATCCAATGTGCGCTTTGTTGACATGTTATGAGTCACGACCATTGATCTCCTTCATCAACAAGTGGCTAGATCTCCTTTGCCTCCACATGTTGCTACATGTGATCGTTTGCACAAAAATGTGATGTCGTCATTCCACATCGCACCCATTTCCCACATGGAGCCTCCACGTCGGAAATATTTCCCACGTGGTTTCCCCGCATCTGTCACTTAACATAACTCAATTTTCCCAAAACCATTTATGATTTCTTCATACAAATATGAGTTTATGTCCCATGTGGCTCTGGTGTTGCAACTAGAAGCTCCGATTTTCTACCTGCAAATCTGGATTATGGCCTAGACAACCCCAGTGTTGCAACCAAAAGCTCGAATACCACTTATCATGTCCCCTGATACCATTTACCCGATCTCAAAAAGGACATGGACTATCTATGGGGTTCTAAATTTCGTATCCATGGCCATTCACGAAATTCATAAGCATTCAATTGCTCTGATACCATCGGTCACGTCCCCGATCACCTCGGTGGTCCTTTGAGATGATGGGAAACTGTTTCATACGCCATTTTGTTAAACTTTCTTGCTCTTATACCATTCTGTAACGTCCTCACCCATCAATTTGACCAAGATAGCGGGAACAAAGCTAACCATAGGTTAGGATACCTAATTAATCATTAACATTAGTTAATTGATGATTAATTAGTAATACTAAATATCTCTGACAGATATAAACAAGCTTAACTGCTAATTTCCACCATCCATACTTTTCCAAGATTTTACTGGTTGTTCTAACAGCGAGAATCAGAAATCGAAACACACAACTAATTCTTAACGAAGCAGTCCCGACATGTTGAGTTCGACTTCTATCTTTCATACATCTGGACTCGAAATCCAGAACCATGTAACGAAGAAACACTACTTGTCAACTACGACGTCGGCATTCTATCCTTATGACATCAGGAGTTGGAAGTCGATATAGGATGAACAAAATCACCAACGGCCCTTCCGATGTCGACATCAATGATCCACCTGTACACTGGGCTATCACTGTGACTCAAAAGTCAAATTTGGAACTCCACCACTGCTCTACTAAGAAATCTCGAACTCTGATTCCAAACCTCGACACCATCGATTTGTCCTCAGACGTGGGTCCCACAGCTTTGGACTCGGTTATCCCAACGTCGGACATCGACACAAGTCTGAAATGCATGTTCAACGGTCATGCCAATTTCGAGTGTAGTACTTCGTCGTTAGCACCAACACAATGATCCTTCCATAGCACCAACACAATGATCCTTCCATGAACAGCCTTCCAATTTGGATATCGGCACTTTAGTGTCGACACTTCTACACTGTGAAACCGACAGCTAATGTGTTGTTTAACAGCATTCTTCGTCGATTATTCCTTTTGTACTTATGCATTGGATATGATACTTCGGCCATGGATACTTAGCCATATTCTTTCGATTATGAAGCTTAACACTTAGTTGTTTCAAGCACACTACTAAAGCACAGAAACAACTCTCAATATCCATGTTATGCCTTTACAATACTTATAAAACATGTGCAAATGAAAATTAAACCTATACAGGAGAGATGCAACTCATCCATACATAATTCATGCATATCCAAACATAATCGAACACATGCATCCATTAACAACATGTCATATTAACATACACAAGGACACTTATCTTCTACAACAAATATCCAAGCAAATTGATTATGTAAGGGTGAATTTCCACCCAACCGTAGGCACTCTTCCCAGCCTATATTATTTCAACTTTCATAGGGCACCCCCAAACTGGGCGATGAGTCCACCAGAGCAAAGGAAACAACTATGCCTCTCAATTATAATTTCCTGGGCTAACACATGGTCACCCACGAAAATATACAAAATGTTGCGTCCTTCACATGCCTCCTGCATTAACGCATTAGCATCTTACTTCTCATCGCATCCCTTTACGTGAATCTACATGCCTCCTACATACTCGCATGAGAGAATTCTCAACCCATTCTCTGCATGGATGAGGGAACAACTAGTGTGAATGAGAACATGCAAATGAAATAATGTGTGAGGATGAATTCCAAGAAGTATGGAAAAACCGGTGGAAATCAGCGCAACTGACAAAATTGTCCTTTAGTGCAACCAGCCCCATGCTTTCATAACTACGGGAAATTACTTTCTCCACAAACTTCCCACATGCATTCAACGATTGGGAAAATAGTCAAGAAGGTAAATAATTGGTCATTTTAGGTACTTGGTAGGATTTGGGTGAGTTCTCAAGTGGACACCTGGCGGCATGGATGGGATATCCTATAGACCCCCTTTCCTCTTCCCCTCTAGTGAAATCATAGCCCCTTAGGTTCTCTTTACACAACCATACTTGGATCATTTTATTATTTATGCACATCATGTTTGCATACATTTTCGGGTCAACAACACAAGCCAATCCTGTAGTCCAATAACACATATACATCATATATTCCTATCCATTCACTAATCGGGAATTGTCCTTGAGACCCACCCTAAGAATCCATACTAGCACATTTACATGATTTTGGTCAAATACATTCCAAGTCAAAACCGAGGACATTAAAGGGGTTTTACAAACGTAGGTCATGATTCAAAAAAACATAGAGCCATTAATTTTTTAAGAATGGATAAGAAGGGAAAGAAAACCTATTCAAAATGTGCTTATTGTATGGAATACTCTTATATTATCATTTACCTTGGTGGCTAAATGGCTTGTGTGGAATGTTTGGAAAGGGGACAAAGTTATAATAGGCGTTGAACCTTGGGTGGGTTGTTGAGAGGCTCAATTTTTACCAATGAATATGTTAGCCAAGCTGTAAAGACATTTATAAACTTGCACAAGCAACTGATGCACATTCTACAACTGTTTTGGAATCAATGTTGGAATGATGGTGAGAATCAAGACATGATATAGAGAGAAACAGTGTAATGGGAGGATTGTTGCACCAAAAGGCGCTTTACAGCTTAGTATGGGAGAGATGTTGATATATATGCACCAATTAACTAAGGAGTGGGAGTGAATGAATGAGGAGAAAATACATTTATCTTACAACGAACTAAGGAGTGAATGACTTTTTTGAGGTGTAAATGACTAAGGAGAACCACTAAGGAGGAGGAAACCGCCTACAGTGCTGAGGAGGAGAAAACTGTGTAGGTCCATTTTTGGATTAATAAAAACTATTATTTTGTTAAATTCCACTTGTGTTTCAATATGAATTTGTATTAACGAAGTTATGAAATTATTTGAGTGATATAATCTATGGGAAAAAATTTTGATGAACCATTGTCTAAAATCAACAAATGAGTTTAATTTGCAATGGATAAAGTCACCATTGGCGGTGCAACATTCTTTCTATATGGAATCGATGACTTAACAAGGTTCTTAATTTTATCACTCTCATCACTTGATAGATCTGGAGTTAAGATGGATCTAGCGCATTGAGTAAAAGGTTTTCACCTCAAGGAATTTGATCCCCCTCAATGCTTGATATATTTGGAGTTAATATGGATCTAGGTTGGTATTGCTCCATCAAGGAAGAACCATATCAAACTTATAAAGAAATATGTTTTAGTCTAGTCTAATAATATATTGGGGGGAGTATACTCCAAGATTAGGTTAGAAACCATGTTTTTGGATCCAAGTGAAGAAGAGGCTTGGTGGTGGAAGGTACTAAGGAAAATTAAAACACCTCTTAATACTAGGGTTCATATGTAGTTTTTGCTCATAAATAAAGCTTTAACTTGGGATGAGCTCTAAAAACGAAGTCAAAAAGGTTAGAGTCATTGTACATTGTGTAAGCAAGAAATAGAAACCATAGTTTATATGCTAGGCAAGGATGGGATGAGATGGAAGTGATAACATGCAGTATGGGAGTTTGGCAAGGGAATATTATCGAGCACTGCATGAAGAATTTCTTGACATTAACAGGCTAAGTCAATAAGGTCTCTCTCTTTGGTGGTTTCTTGGGGCATGTGGTTCGCCCAAAACATTGATATATTCAAAGGTAAACTACATCCAACCTATTAATGTGCATCCCAAAATAGGTCCATTTATGGAAGCTTAAAGGCTCCACTTGAGTCAATGAAGTAGAACCCTACCTCCTCCCCAAATATATAAGACAAAATCCTGGGGCTATTTTGATGGTGCAAGCCAAGGATATCGAACACTTTGTGGTGTTGATGGCATTTTACACTTTAAATGAAATAGATTATATAATATATAAAGTTGTGTTGGGTGGAGGCTCCAATAATTACACAAAAAGCATGGCATTGATTATTATTGAAATTGGTAGAAAATAAAGGAGAACAAAAACTGCAACTCTTGGGCATTAAGGATTGTCAACTAGAACAAGTGAAAATAATGGAGGATGTGTTTTCAAACATCTCCCACCATCATGACCATTGAGAGATTAATATAGTTATTAATGAATTATCAAAAACGGTTTGCTAACAAAGTCAAATTCAGGGTTTGAATTTAAAGATGGAATATGCCAGACAAGCATCCTGATGTTATTCATGTGATTGTTTATTTTAAGTGGAATGATAAGGTAGTATTGGTTGTTGGTCCTTTGACTTCTTTCTATATTAGATATATTCTATAGTGAAAAAAGTGGGTTATCTCAATAAGTATAGACATTTCATAATTATATTGTGTTTGTGATTTTTTACAACGTTTTGTGGAAATATAGGTAGCCCTAATGATAAGTACATCCATTCCTAATCCTACTAAATGATGTGAGAGAATGAACTTAAATTTATTCTGTAGTTTTTGCATGAATATTATTCACAACATATGCATAATGTATACATTATATTGCAGAATTTGCTCACATTGGGAGCCTGTTAGGTACTTTCCTGGAAGTTGATTTATACTACAAGGTCACGAAAGTGAAAAGGATGGCTCGCATACTTGTGAATATCAATATCAGGAATGGGCTTCCTGGTGCCGTGCTGATGGATCGGAGGCAGTACTCCTATCATCAGGTATTGGAGTACGAAAATGTTCCCTTCATATGCAGATGTTGTCATGCGTATGGTCACCCCGCAACGGAGTGCACAGTATCAGCTCGAAATTCAAATGGTCGTCGGAAGAACAGTGAGAGTTCTTTATCGGGTGGTGAGGGGGATGTACTGATCCACCATCCCCACCATTTTCTCCTTTGGGACTGGTGACTGATACTATGGATGGTAGTGAGGAGGAGGAAATTCCTGCAGAAGGGCTTCCGGTGGCGGAGGTGGTCCGACAAGTGGGAGATCCTTTCCTGTTCAGGGCGCCTCTTCCTGGTATCTCTTCTTTTACCCTTCCTCGGTCTATTAATTTATTTACAAATCATTTGAATGTTTCGGGCCTTAATTGGGTGGTTGGGATTAAACATTTGTCTCTATATTCACAACCTAATGTGCTCCTAGCACCCATCTCTGCTACTTATATTGAGGAACCGCCTTCAGTGACGGTCTTGGAACCATATTTACCCGAATTTTCGCCTCTAATTTCTCCCGCTAAATCTTCTGATTCAGGTTACTTTCTTCATTCTTGCTACAAAAGAACATCAAGGGGGCTAGGAAAAGACATTGTCGGGACTCCTAGGCGGAGAGGCCGCATTTCTCATTTTTCCAAAGCTCAGTCCCGAGCCAGAAAGGATTTACTGGATGGAAAACAAATTTCAATTGAAAGGGCACTTAGAGCGGTGCATGCCCAGAAAAAGGGTAGGAGATGAAGATTATGTCCTTTAACTGTCAGGGTCTTGCTAGTCCCCAAAAAAGATCAGCACTCCGAAGGGTGGTTGATTTAGATCGCCCAGACATTATGCTACTTTAGGAAACATTGAGAGCAGGTGAAGAAACAAAAGCTAGGTTTGAAAGTTGGTTTGGTGGCTGGATTTTTTAAACTTTGGATGTTAGAGGTCATTCTAGAGGCTTGCCAATTGGTTGGAATGCCAGGAATGTTTTGGCCCCGAATGTTTGGGGTATGGATTCGGTTCTGCGTATGACTTTTAAAGCCCTGGAACATGTGGATGCTTTCAATGTTTTCAACATTTATGGTCCTTGCTTAAATAAGATCTTGTTTTGGGAGAAACTTTTTAACAACAATCTCATGAGGAGTAAGCTTCTGATTATTGGAGGAGACTTGAATTTCTCATTGGGGAAGGCTGAGGTTTGGGGGCCTCATGCGTGTGTTGATTTGTTAATTGATTACTTCACCTGAAAATTGGTGGAGAGAAACTGGTTGGATATTGAGCCCTGTAAGCTCTCACCCACTTGGAGAAATAACAGATGTGGGGATGGGAGAGTTTCAAAGAGATTGGATAGGTTTCTGGTGACAATCGATTGTGGACAATCATCATTCTATTAGACAATGGGTTGGGAAAGGTGGACACTCTGATCACTTCCCAATCTTTCTGGAATTTAAGATTGGTCCTGTTAAACCACCTAGCCCCCTAAAAATCAATAAGACTTGGCTTAAAGATGAGGTTTTTTTGGACTTGATTTCTACTAGTTGGATTCCCTTTGATCCAGGGAATAGGAATACTGCAGCATTTCAGTTTGCAGCGAATATCAGGATTTTGAAGGATGCTATCAAATCTTGGGCGATGGACAAGCGGAAGAGGGTGGATAGCGAACTGCAGCAGATTGAACTTGAACTTTCAAGGATCTACAACTTGGATGGGGGTGGGATGTTGAATCAGATGGAAAAGGATGGTTTGTTTAGTCTAGAAGAGAGGAGGTTCACTCTACTTTTGGAAAAGGAAGAAACGTGGCAGTTGAAGAGTAGAGCGATTTGGTTGGAGTGTGAAGATGACAACACAAATTTATTTCATGCATATGCCAGAGGAAGGAAGGCAGCCAATATTGTTTGGATCCTTACAGATGAACAAGGCCCTACACATGACACATTTGAAGGCATGGCTTTTACAGGGGTCGAACACTTCAAGAAACTTTACAAAGCACCTGTTCAAGCTTCGCTTGCTGAAGTTATTCGTATTGCTTAGGTTTTTCCTGTGTTTGTGGATGAGGAAGATAATTTGGCTTTGATGAAGGAATTCTATGAAGGTGAACTCAAGGTTGTGCTGCAGAGCTTTCAGAAGGGAAAGAGTCCTGGGCCATACGGTTGGATGATCGAATTCTTTCTGGAACTCTTTGAGATCCTGGGAGGTGATCTTCTTAAGGTAGTGGAGGACACCAAAATTTCTAGGAGGATTCCGTCCAGTTTCAACTCTACCTTTATTGCTTTGATTCCTAAGGTGGACAATCCGGTCTCTTTGAATGACTTCAGACCTATCTCTCTCTGCAATTGTATCTATAAGGTAGTCACCAAGGCGATTGCCCGGAGACTGAAAGGGATTTTGTCCAAGCATATTTCAGATGAACAATTTGGTTTTCTGGAGGGGCGACAGATCCATGAGGCCATCGGTGCTGCCCAGGAAGGTCTACATAGTATGAAAACTAAAAATATTAAAGGTGTTATTCTGAAAATTGACCTTGCCAAAGCTTATGACAAGGTGAGTTGGTTGTATATTCGTTTATTGCTAACTCATTTAGGGTTTGACATTGTTTTCATCAGATGGGTCATGAGATGTATCACTACTGTGTCTTTCTCGGTACTGATCAATGGTGTTGCATCACTATTCTTTCATGCAGAGAGAGAGTTGCGACATGGGTGCCCTTTATCCCCCCTATTTTTCTTGTTGGCGGCAGAAGGTCTTAGCAATTCCATTAAGGAGGATAAAAGATTGGGAACTTTTAGAGGTATCCATATTTCACGGGACCTTCCATTGACTCATCTGTTGTTCATAGATGATGTCCTTATATTCTGTTAGAGAACTAAATACCCTCTCTGACATACTGAAGTTGTTTTCAAAATCAACTGGTATGGAAATAATTTTTGGGAAATCTACCCTGTCCACCCATCTACTAAGTGGAGCGGCAAGAATATTTGAACTTCTTTCCTTTCAGTACTGGAATCCTGGAAGGAGGGTTAAAATATTTGGGGTTCTTTTGAAACCAAATGACTACCAGAAACAGGATTGGACATGGTTGTTGGAAAAGCTAGAAAAGCGGTTGAAGATTTGGAACCATAAATGGTTATCTAGAGCTGAAACACTAGTGTTGGTGAAAGATGTGTTGGAGGCCATTCCAGTTTATTGGATGTCCTTGGCCTAGATCCCAAAAGGCATATTGGAAGCGGCTCACAGAACTTGTTTTCGATTCCTCTGGAGTGGTAAGCAGGAAGCCCAGGTTACTCCTTGGGTCATGTGGGAGAGGATTGCCATTCTGAAAGGACTGGGTGGTTGGGGGCTTAAAAACATCTTATTTTCCGAATCTCTGGCTGCAAAAGGGGGTTGGATATTGTTGAAGACTGAGATTTTATGGACTCTGATTATGATACAAAAATATATTAGTCTTGGTATGGTGGAGGATTGGATTCGGAATCCAGTAAAATCTCATGTCAAAGGATCGAATTGTTGGAAAGCAGTGGTTAAATCCTTTGGGGTCATAGAGGCTAATCTGGCCTGGGATATTGGGAATGGTAGAAACCTCAGAGTCGGGGAAGATCCGTGGGTCGAGTGTAATCAAGAGCACATCCTTCGGGCTGATATGGTGAGGGAACTGAGACATAGAGGAATTTTCTACCTTATCCAACTCTCGGCACTAGTGCAGGAGAATCGGTGGGAGCAGTCATGGTTTCGGACAAGAGATCTAGGTCTTCCTGACATGGAAAGTAGGGAGATGGAAGTGTGTTTTGAGGCATTAAACCTAGCACAGATTAAGCTTTGTGACAGGGAGGATGTACTCATTTGGGACGCGGATTAGTCTGGGAATTACACTCCAAAGGCAGGTTACCTAGTTCTCTGAAGGTGGGATTAGGGCATAGGTTTGATGGTGGAAATACCTTTGGAAGATCAATAGTCCACCAAAATGCAGACTCTTTATGTGGTGTGTCCTCGATAACAACGCACCTTGTTGGGATAATCTTCAAAAAAGGTGCTTTCAAGGTCCAGGTTGGTGTACCCTATGCAAAAATGCAGAAGAATTGATGTCACATCTCTTCCTGCATTGCTCGTATATTAGAGAAGTATGGAGGGAATGCTACAAGATCTTTGGCATTCTCTACAGATGGGAGGGATTAACCATTATGTAGGCTTCGAAAAATTGGAGGAGAACTAACATAATGGATTCCATGAAAGCTCTCCCTTTGCTTGTTATATGGGGAGTGTGGCTTGCTCGGAATAATTTGATCTTTGCTGATAAAGGTTGTACTCCAAAGATCACTGCCAATCTTGCCGGTGGGATTCATTCTACTTTCCCTCAGCACATTAGATTGAAAAATCAAAGGGAAGTTTTAGAGGTAGAGATTGATAAGATGGTATACCTCGGGGGTTCTTTGATGGAGCTTCACAAGAAAATAGTTGCTGGGGAGTTGCTGTTTTTTTCCTTAGGGAGGGTCACTCCTTTTTAATTACAATGGGGATCGGAGTTGGTAGTAACAACTATGCTGAGCTTCTCAGTTTAAAACTTCTCCTCATCTTTGCAGCAGAGAAAGGTTGCAGAACACTTAGTGTTTTTGGTGATTTGATGAATGTGATAAACTGGATCAAGAGGTCCCAAATGTGCAAAAACCTGAGACTTGCAAACATTTTAGCTTCCATTTCAGATATCATAGGATCTTATGGTTCCTTTTCATGCCAACATGTCTACAGGGAGAATAACAGGGAGGCGGACAAGGCCTCAAAGGAGGGTCTACATTTGACGATGGTTCAATGGAAGATTCTTGAACAGGTTGATGATGCAGCTCATGAATATTACCATAGACCTTTCATTGAAAGGGCTGATCAAACATGAACACTGTTTTTTGGCTGCTTATTACCGGCTCGGTGGTCTCTTTCAGTTTTTTTTTGGATCTTTTTAGTTTTGTATATGACACATCAGTATTATTTGTTGGAACATTTACATTGAACTTGTTTTGGAACTATGGGGCCATATCTCAGTATATGGTATGGATCGTGATATATCTACTCAGTTGTAATGTGGATATATGTGGTCTGCAGGGACTGAACATACGTTCCTTCTTTTTTGTTTATCTATGTGGACCTTTATGGTACTCTCTGAATACACAAGCTATGTATCTACAAAATGTAATTTTGTTCTCAAAAGATGAAATTAAATTATGCTTTTTTTCCAAGGAAAAAAAATGTATACATTATATTGCAGAAATACAAAGATGACTTTTTCTAAGGAAAAAATAATTAAATAAATACTAAAATAGATATCTAAATAAAAAATGATACATAAAAGGAGAATTATCAAATATTTTAAACCTCTCCTTGTTGCACATTTTGAAACCTCTACTCATATAGTGAAATAGTTTATCAATATGCTTGTGAAGCGATGTCAACAAATATCCTAACTAGGATATTTGTAGATTCAAGTGATAGCATTACTATTCTTGGATATGGGTGGATAGACAGGTTTATTACCATTGACTTTCCATTTAGAGAAACCCTTACAATTACCTATTGTCAGGATTCACCTCTAGTTCTTGAGGAAGAGGTTAATGATTCCTTCAGAAAATCCTTGGAATGCTTTACTGGAATGACTGATAGAAAAAATGAACCTCAAATTTCATCATTACCGACCATCTTTTGACCTTCTCCAAAGAGTTTTGGGAACATGAGCTTATACGTTGGTCTATACACTGCAATAACTGCTTTAACCTCCACCAATGATTAAGAATGTTCCCACATGAAATCCATCTTAGGGTAGTTGATTTCTAGCTTAATCACTTCAATATGTGTATGCATGGAAGACTAAGAGCCCTTTCTTATCGATCTTAATCTCTTCCTCTTTTTTGTAGATATAACTAGATTTGGCTCATGTAAGAGATTTGGCTCGTGTAGGTGTATGAATATGAAAAACAGTGGAATTGAGAACTATATTTCACACACAACATGTTTAACCCATCATATTTATAATAGGAAGCAAATATAATCATTCCACTTTCATACACAACAAAAAGTACCTACTTTTAATAGAAGAAGATCCAAACAATTGACTATGTAAAAGAAACTTTCCACCCAACCATAGATATTAGCTACAGATACCACCCTCAAGCCAAGGTGTGAAGCACCTCTCTCTCTCTCTCTCTCTCTCTCTCTCTCTCGCTCGCTCGCTCGCAACCCATCCCATTTGCTCTTATGCTTAGCTAATATACTCACCGTTGAGCACTATATGTGTATATGACATTGAATTGGGTGTCTTGATTTTATATGTACATGAATTCATCATTATAGGAAGTTGAAATAAGCTCATTATGTGGTGCAAGAAGTTATCAAGTGAATCTGACATGAAAGATATTTTTCTATTGTATTAGTTTATAAGGTTGGAGGTTTGGCAAGGGCCTAGGCCTTAAATCTTCTTTAGGTAAGGTAAGTACAGCTTGGAGATCTTGGAGGGATTCTACACGCAAGATTCAAAACCCTTGAGTACACCTATGGTGACAAATTTGAAACTTATGATGATGAGGTTGATTTGGTTCACCCTACGTTGTAAATGTTGTCGATTGGATCCTATATCTTTGTGAATACTACATTGAATATTTGATATGTTGTGAATTCATTTTACAATTTATCTATGGATGACTCATGTTGCTATGAAGCATGTGCTCAAGCATATAAAAGGCATGGATCATCATGGCATCGTGTATAGAAAAGATGTTGGACACATTCAATGGAATTTTTTTCGAACTAAGATAGAGGCACCAACCCTCAAAAGACCACTTTCTAGTGTTGTTTCAGTGTGGATACAAGTGTGATATTCAATTCAACAAGAAATGCAACAATTGCACTTAATTTGACAAAGACAAAGTATATAGCAACATGTTCACAGAGTTTTGAGGCAATTTAGCTTTACAAATTGTTGGTTAAGTTGTGAGATATGTATTTGGCACCAAGCATATCGACATACATTTTATTTAATTAAGAGGCAAGGTATAGAATGATGATGTAGCCCTTGACTAAGTGGGAATAATGGTTAAGAACACGTGTTCCCTCCTAGGAGGTGACATGTTCAAATTGAGATGGGAGTATGGTATGTACGTCTTTATAAACTTAAGCAGTAAAATAGCTACACAAAGAAGTATCTCATCCTACAAACAAGAAGGTTTTAAACATCAATTTGGTCTTTGGCATAACCATGCCCTTAAAATTAAATTATTATTATTACCTCTCACTTATGACAATCAATTTTTTTTGAACTCATACATTCATAGGACTTTACTAGGGATAAGAAGGAAAAAGACGTTTGACGAAGGAGAGTTTTCTTGGTTCAACATACTTCTCAAGGTTTCCTTGTTCCATGGCAGTGATCGCTTGGAGGTTAGCAGACGACTTGCTGATAGGCGGTTTCTCTTTAGCTGTGTGCATTTTCTCGTGGCTTGGGTCGTGATTTTTGCCTTGGTTTTAGGGTTTTTTGTTAGCGGTTTGGCATTCTTTTTGTGGGGTTTTGTCTGCTTCGGGGTTCTTTATGGAGGATCAGGAGGCTGTAGATTACTCCAGTGACAGGCTGGAAAGCAATGATATTTGGGAGGTGACAGGTGGCGGTTCTTTGGAGCACTTGGTGGAAATCCCGCGGTTGGGTCTGGCTGACCAGGGTCCGATTGATAAGCTGTTAGGGTTGGCAGAGTTTCCTTCTTCGTCAGTTTTTTCTGTCTCTTCGACGGTTGCTCAAGTTCCGGCTGTGGCGTCTTTTTTTCAGTGGCATGAGGGTTTGTTGGGGTCATCCAGCTGGTCGGGTGCGAGGGGTTCTTTGCCTCCAAATTTAGGGCCTATTCCGTCTCCATTGCAGCAAGGGAATTTGTGTGATGATGGATGTGCAGAGGCTTTTTTAGGTGGGGAATGTGGACAGTATTTGCAGGGACAGGGCTCGAGCGGTGAAACATCGGCGGAGGATTGGAGGGTTCATTTGTTAGCTGCGGAGCAACGAGGGTGTGGCTCTCCCTGTTGGGTTCCATTGAATCCATTGAATGATTGTCAAGGGGCTGAGGGTATTCCGGCTGTGAAACAGGTTGGGGCTAAAGGGTCTTCAAAGGGGCATCGTAAGAATTGGATTAAGAAGAAGCTGGTTAGGAACTATGCTGTTGGAGAGGATTTAGCCTGGGTCAACGTCTTGACGATGGCAAAATGTACACTGGTCGGTCGGGTCTTAGGGCGAAATTTTTCTAAGAAGACCATTCAAGATTGGGCTACAGTCTCATGGGGTACCTTCTTTGGTTATGTCCCGGAGATTGAAATGTTGAACAGAGGATGGTTTGCTATAAATTTGCAGAAGGAGGAGGATCTTGCATGGCTCCAAACCAAATGTTGGCATATTGATCATTCTCCTGTACTTATGAAGCCATGGACCCCTCTTTTTGATGCCAGCAAGGAGAGGGTGGACATAATCCCTATTTGGGTGAAACTACCAGCTCTTCCCCTTCATTTCTGGGATTTATATCATTTCAGAAGGATTGGTGATATACTTGGTTCTTTTCTGGAAGCGGACCTATCTTATCTTGAAACAAAGGTGAAGAAAGTGGCTCGAATCTTGGTGAATGTGAACATCAGGGAGGGGTTAGCAGAGTCTATTATCTTGGAGTGGGGGTCGGATCCTATTACACAGATCCTGGATTACGAAAATGTTCCATTTAGGTGTCGACGGTGCCATGTTTATGGGCATCCGGCGGTATCTTGTAAATTGCAGGTGAGATCTCATATGGGTAATCGCAGGAATGGTGTTTGGGATGTTTTTGATAAACCCTCTGAGATGCCGCATGAGGTTTTTGGTCCTTCTCAGTCCTCAGCGGAAGATTTGGTCAGTGATTTGCCTGTTGAAGAACTGATTATTCCTGTTTCTGGGGTGGTCGAAGAATTTTTGGATCAGCCGGTGCAGTCCTCCATTCCGGTTGAAGAAAAGGCTGTTGGGGATCCCTCTGGTCCTGGTAACCCTAATCTTCCTTTGTTATCAAATGTTAATCTGTTTTTGAACAATGTTTCTATTCATGGTTTTGATTGGATTGATGGGTTAAGGAAACTATCACTTTCGGGACAGTCTGACCTTCATATGCCCCCTGTCTCTGATGAGGTTTTTAAGGGTTTGGGCTCTTTTTTTGTTGCTCCCTGTTCTAATATTGATCCTGTCCAGCCTTTAATTGTCAATTCCGACTATGCTATTGTCAAACCCGTTTCTTTGGAAGCTCCCTCTCCTCCTGTTGTGTTCCCTGCTTCTGTTATTTGTTCTGAGGAGTCTTGTCATTCCCCTCAAGATTCGATGGAGTCAGGTTATTTTCTTAGATCTTGCCACAAACCAGTTCAGGGGTTGGGTAAGAGCTCCTCGTCGGTGAGAAAAGGTAGAGGTCGGAAGACTAATCTTTCTAAGGCTCGGTCCAGAGCTAAGGAGGACATGCTGGGAGGTACTCAAATTTCGATTGAAAAGGCCCTTAGAGCGGAGATGGCCTTGAAGAAAGGTCGTTTATGAAGATCATGTCTTTCAACTGCAGGGGGCTGGCTGGGCCTGGAAAGAATACAGCCCTCATGAGGGTGCTTTCTCTTGAGCATCCTGATGTGTTAATGTTACAAGAAACTTTAGGTGTTGGGGAGGTGATTCAGGGGAAGTTGGAAAGATGGTTTCCTGGTTGGTCATTTGTGACTTTAGATGCTAAAGGTAGATCTGGGGGATTGGCGGTGGGTTGGAAAACTAATTGTGTGAAGATGTTGAATGCTTGGGGATCAGAGGCTGTGTTGGGTGTGGAATTAATGTTTGAAGATTTGGGGGTCTCTCTTTCAGTTCTCAATATATATGGCCCTTATATTAATAGAGCTCCTTTTTGGGAGTCATTGTTTCAAAATCCAATGGCTAATGGTGATTCGGTGGTTTTGGGAGGGGATTTAAATTTCTCAATGGGGCTTACTGAGGTGTGGGGTTCACATGCTCAGGATGACTCATTGGCGAGGTTTTTTGTGCACAAATTGATGATGCGGGGCTTGCTGGATATTGAGCCTGTAAAGCTTAAACCGACTTGGAGGAATAAACGTTGTGGGAATGCTAGGGTGGCTAAAAGAATCGATCGTTTTCTAGTGGCTGAGCGTTTGGTGGACAGCGTGTTCTTGGTAAGACAATGGGTGGGCAGTGGGGGACTTTCTGATCACTTCCCCATCTTTTTAGAAGTTAAAAAGGGGCCTAACAATCCTCCGAGCCCTTTAAAATTCAATAAAAGTTGGCTTAAGGAAGAGTCTTTTAAAAATCTTTTTCTTTCTCATTGGTTTCCTTTTGGGAGGGACAATGACAGGTCGGCTGCATTACAGTTTGCAGACAATATTAAGCGACTTAAAGTGTTTATTAAGATATGGGCTGCTGCGAAGAGGACGAGAGATGAGGCTGAACTGAAGTCTATCGAAGAAGCTCTCCTTCTGATGTATGAAGGCGATGGAGGGGGTTTTCTTTCTCTTGAGTCTAAAGAGATCTTGACCAGGTTGGAGGGCAGGCACAATTCTCTTTTGTTGGAAAAAGAGGAAGCTTGGAGACTTAAAAGTCGTGCGATTTGGTTGGAAAGTGGAGATGATAACACAAAGTTTTTCATGCCTATGCCAGAGGTAGGAAGGTGGCCAATACGATCTGTAGTTTGCAGGATGAGGAGGGTGCTACATATGTTTCTTTTGATGAAAAGGCCAGTTGTGGTGTATCACATTTTCAACAATTGTTCAAAGCACCAGATCAGGCATCAATTGCAGAGATTATTCAAATAGCCTAGATGTTCCCCCGTTTTGTGGATGAGGAGGGTAATGGGGAACTTATGAAGGCTATTTCGGAAGAAGAACTTAAGATGGTTATGGGAAGTTTTCAAAAAGATAAAAGTCCAGGGCCGGATGGCTGGACTATTGATTTTTTTCTGGCTCTTTTCGACATCTTGGGGATGGATTTATTGCAGGTGGTAGAAGATTCTAGGTCATCTGGTTGGATGTCGGCGAGCTTCAATGCAACTTTTATTGCTCTCATCCCTAAGTCCGACAATGCCAGAACTCTATCTGACTACAGGCCTATATCTTTGTGCAATTGTGTGTATAAAATTATCTCAAAGGTCATTGCGGTTAGACTGAAGGCTATTCTTTCTGAACATATTTCTGCATAACAGTTTGGTTTCCTGGAAGGGAGGCAGATCCTTGAGGCAGTAGGGGTGGCTCAGGAAGGACTTCACAATCTTAAAGCAAGAAGGCTGAAGGGGGCTATTCTTAAAATTGATCTTTCTAAGGCTTATGATAGAGTCAGTTGGATTTATTTGAGGCTGCTTCTAACACATCTTGGTTTTGGCATCAGTTTTATAAGATGGATTATGTCTTGTATTACTACTGTTTCTTTCTCTGTTTTGATCAATGGAGCAGCTTCATCTTTTTTTCATGCAGCGAGAGGGCTGAGACAAGGCTGCCCTTTGTCTCCGCTACTATTTATTTTGGTTGCTGAAGGATTAAGTAGGGCATTAAGAGGAGCTCGTACAGAAGGTCGTTTCACTGGGATTCAGATTGCTCCAAATCTAAACATTACACATCTACTTTTTGTGGATGATGTACTGATTTTCTGCTCCGGTACTAAGGGAGACTCTAAGGTGCTTAAGGAGATCATGGATCTTTTTTCAAAGGCCACTGGAATGGAGATAAATGCTGGTAAATCTTCATTGACTACTCATTTGTTGAGACCTGAAGAGGAGTCTGAACTTTTGAGTTTTTTTCCTTTTTCTTCAGCAGGTTTGGAGGTAGGTCTAAAATATCTTGGCTTCACTTTAAAAGCAAACAATTATCGAAAACAGGACTGGTTTTGGTTGATTAGAAAGGTTGAGAAACGATTGATGGTCTGGAGTCATAAGTGGCTTTCTAGAGCTGGCAGATTAGTTTTAGTCAAAGCTGTTCTGGAAGCAATTCCAATGTATTGGATGTCTTTATCCTGGATACCGAAAGGGATCCTTAACAGGATTAGGAGGATTTGTTTTAGATTTCTTTGGAGTGGTCATAAAGAAGATCAGACTACTCCTTGGGTGAACTGGAAACGGATTGCTGTTCCAAAAGGATATGGTGGATGGGGTCTTAAGGATATTTTTCTGTTTTCAAAAGCTTTGGTTGCTAAGGGTGGGTGGAGATTGTTGAAATCCTCCAGTCTGTGGTCTCGGGTGTTAAAACAGAAGTATATTTTTGGAGAGAGTCTGCTGGAATGGATTAGAAATCCCAGGAAGTCTCATGTTGGAGGCTCGGTGATTTGGAAAGCAATTGTTACCTCTTTTGATTTGATTGAAAATCACTTAGCTTGGGATGTGGGTAATGGTGAAAGTGTTATGATTGGTAGGGACCCATGGATGGGCAGTTTTCAACAACACCTTCTTCCTCCTGATGTTATTGATCAGCTGGGTCTACAAGGGGTTATCAGTCTCAATCAATTAGTTGTTCCTAGGATCAATGAACCATGGATTCAAATTTGGAAAAGGGCTGCTTTATTTGATCTGGGGGCAAGGGAAACTGAGATTTTGGATCATTATATTCGAGAACTGGTAAGGGCTAACATTATCCTCTCGGATCAAGAAGATACATTGGTCTGGGAGGTTGATCCGGGGGGTGTTTACAGTCCTAAGGCTGGGTACTTAGCTCTTTGCACTGGGTTGACTCAAAGGGCTGCTGTTTGGTGGTGGAAGCCTCTATGGAAGCTAAAATGCCCAGCCAAAACAAAGTTGTTTATGTGGTGCATTTTGTATAATAAGGCTCCAACGTGGGATGTTCTTCAAAAACGCTCTTTTCAAGGCCCGGGTTGGTGTGTTTTATGTAAAAAGGAGTTGGAATCTTCTATACATTTGTTCCTTACTTGTCCATACATACTTGATGTCTGGAAGGAAGTTTCCTTCTTGATTGGTTTTAATTGCCAATGGGAAGGGAAAACTGTTGGGGATGCCTGGTTATCTTGGTGGAGGTCTTCAAACCTGACACAGCGTAAATTACCTTTGCTGGTTCTATGGGGAGTTTGGCTGGCTCATAATCAAGCTATTTTCAAAGATGTCTTCTACTCTCCGACTCTTACTGGTACTCTGTCAATGGGTATATATTATTCTTTTCCAGAACAGATCAGGGCTGGGAGACCTCGAAGGATCTTATCATTGCATATTGATAAAACTCTTCCGTGGGCTTTCTTTGATGGGGCAGCTCAGAATAATTTGTGTGGTGGTGGTGCAGTTCTGTTTTTAACTGATTCTCATTACTTTGCTATGTCCTTGGGGCTTGGGCGAGGCACAAATAATTTTGCTGAACTAATGAGTCTTAAATCTATGCTGATGTTTGCATTGGAGACAGGGTGTAATGCTCTTAATTTTTATGGGGACTCTATGAATGTTATCCAATGGATCAATCATACTCAAGAGTGTTGGAATCTGAGGTTAGCACATATTATTTCTAACATTCGACAGCTCCTCCTTCGTTTTGACTCTTTTTCCTGCCATCATGTATACAGGGAAAATAATCAAGAAGCGGACACAGCTTCCAAGGAAGGGCTCAGGTTGGATATGGGCACTTGGCTGGTGACAGAAACTAATGAAGGCAATGTTCAGTCATATTTTCATATGCCTTTCTTTGATATTGATTGAGTTGACAGTTTCTATATATGGTTTTTATATAGTTGTGGGTTGATATATCTATGATATCTGTAAATAGATGGAAACTCTGTTTTGTTCGAGTTTATCTGCTGGAAACTATCTGTTATATACTATTTTCAGATGGCAGTTTTATATATCAGTGGGCAACAGTTTGCTCGTTTGTACAGGTTGACTTGGGGTTTCATTTTTGTTATCTCAGACAGCAACATCAGTGTTGTCAGGTTATATGTTGACAATTTATTTCAGTGGTATACTCTGGGATATTTTCACTTTATGCAGGATGACTGTGGGTACTGAATTTTGCAGTATTATGGATTACACAGTGGTTTTTGGATGTATATTTCGGAATTAATTTCTGTTGGAACGATGTGTTACTGGTTATGGGCAGTATTACACAGTGGTTATTGGATGTATATTGGAATTAATTTCTGTTGGACCGATGTGTTGCTGGTTACGGACAGAACATGTCTATATTGACATTTTCATATGGTTTTTCTAAACAATTTGAATGTCAAGATAATCTATATCTTTTTGGATACAAAAGCATTGTGATTGCTTTTTTGATTTTTTGTTCAAAAGAAGACTGGAAAGTCTATCTCTTGGTTCCATTTTTTTGGACTTTGGAATTCACCTGAATGTGAATATACTGAATGTAATTTTGATCTCGAAAGATGAATAAAAATTACGCTTTTTTTTCTTGGAAAAAAAAAATCAATTTTTTCAATTAATTATACAAGTTGCAAAAACATTACCTAAATTTTAAAATGTTTTGTTAAAATTCAAGTTATCGTTTAACTATTTTTTCATTGGATTAAATAAATATAATATGATTTGTTTTCATTGTCAAACCACAAAACAAAATCAAATTTTCATTAAAATTTTCAAAAAATACAATACACAATTTTGCAATGTTTCAATAAAGTTGATAGGAAGGCAATTACAATTAAAACACTCAACCACAACTATATACTTATATGAATAGGAAAAATAATTAATAACAAAAATTCAATATTAACAATTTCATTTTAAAATATAAATTTCAAAATTAAAGATAATATAATTCTTGATTTCTAAAAAAAAATCGAAATTTATTAATAGTTTATATTTCAATTTAGAATTTCAATATCCAAATATTTTTATAACACACTAAAAAAATTAAGTTTATTTTAATACATGACTAAATTTGTTAAATTTGTTTTGTATTTGACCATTGATTTAATTTAATTTTTTAATTATATTTACATTTAATTTCTTTAATTCTTAATTTACCACTACCACTTTAATTTCTTTAATTGCTTTGGAACATTATAACTTACTCATGTATACTTGAAGTTGCTAAGATATTTATAAATACTCTTTAACAAATACTCTTTATCCCTGCCACTTACAGATCCCATAAAAACATTGACCTTCAATCTCTTCACAATTAATATGTTATAACTGATACCATAAAAACATTGACCTTCAATCTCTTCACAATTAATATGTTTTTACAGATCCCATAAAAACATTGACCTTCAATCTATCTCCACCCATAATATGATATGACTGATGCCATGAAGTGACCTTCAATCTCTTCACAATTAATATGTTATAACCTCCAATCTATCTCCACCCATAATATGATATGACTGATGCCATGAAGTAATAGTAATATATTGCGTTCCTCAGCATTTTAACATAATAATAAAATAATATAATTATATAAGATATTTATAAATTATTTTATTTATGATATAATTTAGATTCAATGATGCTAAACTAAGCATAATTTGTTCTTAGCATAATTTGTTCTTAGTGAGACAATTGTAGAATGATGCTAAACTAAGCATAATTTGTTCTTAGTGAGACAATTGTAGATTGAAGTTCTTGAGAACCATGTAGCATAATTTAACTAACTCACCTTTTCTACGCTTAGCAACATGTAAAAAAATACATATGTAATATATCTTATTAAAATGTCCTAAATCCCTTCCATAATGTAACTCACATTTTTCTACACTGAGTAACATGTAAAAAAATACATATTGAATATCTCTAATATATTTAGTCAAAATGTCCACTCACCTTTTTCTACACTAAGCAAACATGTAAACATATAAAAAAATACATATTGAATATCTCTAATATATTTAGTCAAAATGTCCACTCACCTTTTTCTACACTAAGCAAACATGTAAACATATACATATTGAATATATCTAATATATTCAGTCAAAATGTCCTAAATCCCTTTTATTTGCATTTCCATGATATTCTATATATATTGTTATATAATTTCTTGAATTTATATATGGTGATTACTTTTAATTGCATTTCCTATCTTGGTTATATATGGTGATTACTTTTAATTGCATTTCCTATATTTGTTAGATAATTTTTTGAATTTTTATATGGTGATTAATTAAATTATTTAATTGTTTATTTTCTAAAATAAATATTTTATAAATATATTAATTTTTTAAAACACAGACTATGTTGCTTCCTATAAAGTAGGAAGTTATCAACATTGAATTTTTATATGGTGATTAATTAAATTATTTAATTGGTTATTTTCTAAAATAAATATTTTTTTTAAATAAATATTTTGTAAATTTATTAATTTTTTAAAACACTGACTATGTTACTTTGTAGAAGTTATCAACATTGAATTTTTATATGATGATTAATTAAATTATTTAATTGTTTATTTTCTAAAATAAATATTTTATAAATATATTAATTTTTTAAAACACTGTTGCTTCCTACAAAGTAGCAAGTTATCTACATTCAAACAAAGCCTTTTAGGCAAAGGAAAGTTTGAGATGCCAAGGGAGAAAAAAGGCATTTGTAAAAACAATTTCCCCATAAAATAGTGTTAGCTTTGGTGTTAGCTTTGGTGTTGCTCCAAAAACATTTTCACCATTCTTAAATTGCTTCATGTAATGTGGGGTGCATGATGTGTTGATTAGCCTTGGTTGTGTCATGATGGAAATACACATTAGAGATATCCATTCAAATTTGTATAGCTTCTTGTAACACATTTCCTTTTGAGATTGGAAACCCGTATGGCATAATCACTTTCTTCATGGTGTGCACTCTAACAATTTGGTTGCATGCATGGAAAGATAACCCATTTAAAGGAGCATTGGGCATCTTGGAGGACATTCTACCCTAGGTGACATTGAACAACTCAATGGCTTACATGGAAACTTGTACTTAACTTGGAGATGCTTTGGTTGAATCATGATGTAGATGTGGACTCAACAGGTACACATTGCTTGGTAGGGTGCATTGAAGGATTTGAAGCCTTCAAAGGAGAAGCATCAAACACGTCTCATGGAACATTCACCTTGGTACCCTTGCTTGCCAGGTGCATTGAAATATTTGAGGCCTTCATAGGAGAAGCATTGAACACATCTCATGGAAGATTCACCTTGGTACCCTTGCTTGTCGGATGTTCAAGTGGTGAAGCCTAACTTGTGTCACATGTAGACACCTTCCCATGTGGGCATGCCTATTGTTTAATTAGGTTGCTTGTGGACAAGGTCCACCTTGTTATTGTTGGTCTCCTTGACTTTTAATATAAATAAAGGTAGGGAATTTTTATTCATTCTTGCTCACTCGTGTAATCACATGTTTGTGTTAAAGATGTCAAAAAAAAACGAAATAAGTCTCTCTATACTACTTTTTATTCATTTACTCTATTTTGTCTTTAACACTATATTTATTGATAAGATTCAAGAGAAAGTTAAGACAAGAGTTTAGCGAAAGAAGACAAGGGAATCGAAGTTTGGAAGAAACCCTATAGAACCAAAACAAGCACTTGATCTTGTAGTTCTTGTGAGAGATGACTAGGATTTTGTGGCATGTTGAAACCCTAGTGCTACTTAAAGTGCTTGATGTGAAAATGATAGGCTCTTGTACAGGTGTGATGCAAGTAAAATTGACAACATCTTAATTGTGTGTATGTCAACTTGTTGAAGACCTTTAGTGGAGTGATTATTAATTGAACATTGTTACACTTTCTTTTGGTTTTTCTAGTAGGGTTTGGAGCATGGCTTGTACCTTCTTGTTTTACTTAGCAATATGTACCTGTACTTGATCTTATACATATATGTTTATGTTTCTATTGTACAAAATTTGTGTACTTGTGCATATTTGAATTCACCATATGTTATCGTAGTAGAGTAGTTTCTTGAACTAGCTATGCATGTTGATTTAACATACAATGATCAAATTTTGTTAAGTAATTTCACAAACATGTGAAAACTAAGGGGGCAAATATACTATAATACTAATATATTATATACTAGTCATTTTCTCAAAGTGTGAGAATAGAAACATAAATATATAAATGTATAAGATCAAGTACAAGTACATATTTGAATTCACCATATGTTATCAAAGTGGAGTAGGTTTCTTGAACTAGTTATGCATGTTGATTTAACATGTTATCAAAGTGGAGTAGATTTCTTGAACTAGTTATGCATGTTGATTTAACATACAATGATCAAATTTTGTTAAGTAACTTCACGAACATGTGAAAACTAAAGAGGGCAAATATAATATAATACTAATATAACATGTTATCAAAGTGGAGTAGATTTCTTGAACTAGTTATGCATGTTGATTTAACATACAATGATCAAATTTTGTTAAGTAACTTCACGAACATGTGAAAACTAAAGAGGGCAAATATAATATAATACTAATATATTTTATCTTAGTCATATTCTCAAAGTTTGAGAATAGAAACATATATATATATATATAAGTACAAGTAC